>CAAE01014626.1:246436-285292 GCA_000180735.1 Tetraodon nigroviridis | reverse complement strand
ATTAGTTTTACTCCAGGTCCCACTTAATAAGTGAATGCGATTCCCATCGTCCTGCATCAGAGGCATCCAAGCAGGAGCGCTGTATGTGAAAAAGCTGCACAAATAACAGGGGAAACACGGGAGCATACATACATCCTCAGGGTATTTTTTTTTTTTTTAAAAACTCTCCATTACTCTGGTCTGTTGTTTTTTTTTGGTTTTTTTTTGCTCTCCTTAGCTGTACTAATGCTCATTTGTGATGATTTATTGTTTATCCTGAAGGCCTTTAAATCCAAAAATATACATATGGCAAACACACTGAAGCGGAAGATAAATCACCCATTTTTGATGAGACGCATGAAAACAAGGTTTTAAGGTAAAAACCTAAAAACCCTGCAGGGTGTGTTTCCAGACTGCAGGATGCCCTTTAATTATTTTAACAGAAAATACATTTTTCCTCAACATTTTAATTAGTTTTTTTCTTGCACAGACTGCAACATTTGGTGTTTTTAAACTCATTCAGGTTGAGAAAATTTCCCCTCTCCCCCACTCTTTTACATTTGGACACACTAGCACAGTTTCGTCATTCCTCCCGTTCGGGTTCGGGTTAATCATTACTCCCACTTGGTGCTAAGTTGCAGAAAGTGGTGCAGGCAGACCAGCATGTTAGGCAACATGCTTGTGTTTGTCAAAAGGCAGGAAAAATAAGAGGGCGGGAAGGAGGGAAGTCTTTGGAAAATGGCGTAACCTCTACTCTGAAAGACAGAGCATGTGCTCAGCCACATGCATGTCAGCTCAACTGCACACATCATACATAATGATCCAGTAAGATTAAATTAGTGGAATTTCAATCGGTCCTGCTTTGGAATAATAAGAATTAAAGCTAAGGCACTATAATAAATGCAGTTTTTAATGTTGTATAATGTTAAGTCATTAGCTTCTGCTGTAGGATAGATTTTAGTCAAATGTTCCCTTAAAAAATGAAGTGTCTGGTGGTGGCACAAGAGTCTGTATTGTGACCATCAGTCCAGACAAGTAGTAGGTCCCTCCGGAGCCCCGGGTAATCAGTCAGTCTGCACAGCTAACGCTAACTGCATCCTGTGGTCATTACACTGAATAGGCCATTTGGACAATGCAGCTTTTAGAGTTAGATATTATCTGAAGTCTGACCTCCAGCAGGAGCACAGACCTATAGCATAGGTCTTATTTAGGACCGTGGGTTGTTCTGCCGCTATATTCAACTCTACTCATCTGTCAGGACACATTGCTCTCTTATCTTAACGATTTAAAAGAAAATTACGCCAAATGTGTCCACACGATCCTCTACCCCGGCAAAAGAAAAAGAATGGAATGGAATTTGAAACGTTTTAGCCAAAAATGTTTCCACGTTCAAGGTGTTTTTTGCAGAAACGTTTCAGATTTCGTTCCGTTCTCCAGCTTCAGACGAGCTCAGTGATGTTTCTGGCCTCTGCTGGCACACAGGTGAGTGTCCTGCGGCACACGTCCTGGATCGCCACCAACGGGATTTAGGCAGGATACAGCAAGCCACTGAAAGAAAATCTCTCACCTGGCTGCAGATTAGACTGGTCGTGTTCCTAATGGATGTCTACTCCCTGTTGAGTAACTGGTTAGGACACAGAGACCACTGCCTTGCTCTCTTGGCTGGTTTCTTGTCATCCTTTCCTCTCTGCGTAATTCTAATGTGATAGATGTGATCCAGCCTTTTCCTGTTTTGGACTTTGTGTTTGGCCAAGTTGAGCTGAGGTAACAGGGTTTGCAGTGACCTTTGATGGATTGTGTATCTTCTTGTCATCCAGGCAGTGTGGCAAGCATAGATAAGCCCCCCTAAGGGTGAAAACCCTTCCCTAGCCTGCAGTATCCCCCTCCCAGCACCTTTAAGGGATGTCACGGCTATTCCTTCTTTTGGCAATGCTCCTCGTCTGCTCCAGGATCCAGGTGGGTCTTCCGAAAGCATACATGCATAGCTTTCTTTTAGAAGTAAACAGTTTTAATGCAAGTGTGTGGATTTCCATTAGGCACTGACTTTACCCTGTGGGGGTGGATGTTGTTTCTGAAGGTCTGTTGCCATTCAGAAAGCCCCCGCACGCTCCCTCACAGTCATAATACAAGAGTGGGACACACTGCCGCCTTGATAGATTGTGTTCCGTCATGTGAATGGGCTGCTTACAGCTATCGTATATACAAAGGGAAACAAAATGAATAAATGCCTTTTTTTTTATTTCATCAAGCCTCATGTTCAACACTTTTGTCGCCCTTCTGCTCATGCTACAAAAATTAGCATGCAGCCACTCAAAGATAATAGATTGATTGGATAATGAATAATATCACTTCTATTTTTTCTCCTACACACTATCATCCCTTAGGTGTCTTCAGCCGCGACTTTGGATAAACTAAAGGAGAGCTGGAAATTGTACACAACGGAATGTGATCACAACAACAGCCAGCAGCCACCGAGCCCGGGTGAGACGAGAATACTATGACTCTGTTCATGTCTGAACCTGCTGCTACCAATCCTTCACTCTGGAAGCTTCATCATGTTCTTTTAGCAATAAAGTGAATGAAAGGTTTGATCAGAATATTTTCATCTCTTTTTTCATCACACGATCAAAAGATTTGTTTTCAATGATAAGCAAATGCTTTTTCCATACGACGGGCTCTGCAATTCACAGAGTATATAGTCGCAAGGCCCGTCAAAGTGGCAGTAATTTCCAAGTCCCTTTCAAGAATCTTGTATAATGATTTGCACCCTGTCCTTATTTTCCATTTGCATGAGCTCATGCATACAGTTTCCTCCATCATCAGAAGGATTAGCTGCACAGAGAGCCCCAATCCTCTACTTTATTGATAAGCTTTCTAGATGAAAAACACACACACATACAAAAAACCCCACCAAATTTCTATAATCTGCTTGGACTCTGACTGGCAGACCGCCAGTTCAGGATAGAAAAAAAAATCACTCATGAAAACATTTTCCTTTGATCTGCAGGCCTTGTGTGCAAAAGGATGTTTGACAATTATGCCTGTTGGCCCGATGGTCTGCCCAACACCACCGTCAGCGTGCCGTGTCCCTGGTATCTTCCTTGGCACCATCAAGGTAGGAAACCTGTGGATGCAATTACGCTCTGAACTCTTTTTCCTGCTAATCACAGAGGTCGTTGGTGTGTGTGTGTGTGTGTATGCGCAGTTCAGCATGGTATGGTGTATCAGGAATGTAAAGCAAATGGCCAGTGGGACACAAAGAAGAACACTAGCGAGTGTGATTCCAATGAACCATCTCGGGTAAGAGGCTCACAGTTTATTATTCAGATGAAATAGCTTTACGGAGCAGAGCTCTGGTAGAAAGTTAAGTCTGAAAACTAAACTGCGTGATTGTGTTTGTTCGCAGCCGTACTACGGTCACATTCAGATCATGTACACGGTGGGCTATTCGTTGTCACTGGTGGCTCTGGTGTTGGCACTTGGCATCCTTATATTCTTCAGGTAATGTCAGTGTGGGATAGTGAACGCAATAGAGGATAGGGTTTGGAAAAAAAAGGATATAATGTGGCTCATAGTGAGGTGCAGAATTAGCATGTTAGCAATGTCATGTTTAATAATGCCCACTATTTATCTTAGTGTATAGATGAGAAGCAGAAGCTACAACTGGGCTTGAGGTGTCTGATGAAAGCTGTTGTTTATCAGGAAACTACACTGCATGAGGAACAACATCCACATGAATCTTTTTGCTTCCTTCATCATGCGAGCACTGTCCGTCCTCATCAAGGACGCCCTGTTGGATGCCACCAACAAAACATCACACTGGTCAACAACGGTCAACAACGAGGTCAGGGTCATGAAAAGACTCCACATTAATAATTACAGAAGGAAGATATTATATTTTGTCCTGGTTTTGCACGGTTTTGAATGGTATATGTGTGTATATATGTGGGTATTCTGTTTTTGGTCATTTAAAGAGCTGCGTTTTGTATTTTATATAAAAAGGATTTTTATATCATATCGCAGAAGAGTCAAAAATAGGGATTGTACCAAGTTGTACTAGCTGTGTTGCCATCTACCCACTGTGAAGCAGGGGTGTCAGCTTCTGACCTGTTTGTCAAGATGAAAGGAAGGGAAAATGGTTGAAATGAGAATGGCGTGCTCTTCTTCAGAAGACTATAATAAGGGAAAATGTGTTTCTGCCTGCAGCTGTGAGGTGCTGTGCTCCATTAATCATGTGTGTTATCTGTTGTAACAACAACACTGATAATGGTGTGTAAAAATCTATCAAAGATTGCCCAACAAGGGCAAATCAACTCTGAAAGTGCAACATGTATGTGTAATTTTGGAAGTCTGGAGGGGAACGGGAGCCGTGAAGATGATAGCAGAGGTGAGGGTCGGGGCTGTGATTTTGTGTGTTGGTGAGTGGTTGCCGCTGTTCCACCGTGTGGCTGCTTATCTCTCCCTCTTCACTGATTAAACCTCACCGTTGCTTTGCAGACGATGATCTGCTGCCGCATCGCCTTCGTGATGATGCAGTACAGTATCATGGCCAACAGCTACTGGCTGCTGGTGGAAGGCATCTACCTCCACAACCTCCTGGTCATCACCGTGTTCACCGAGAGAAACTACTTCAAAATCTACCTGTGCATCGGCTGGGGTGAGAAGGCATGCGATGTGTGTGTGTTTCTGTGTAATCAGGTGGATGCAGAGTAAATATGTTCTGTGTGATGGCTGAAGTGAAAGGAAATTAGGCCAGGGTGGGTAAATGTCACTAACTGCCACACTTGTGTAAACAGGGACGGCTTTGTATTAAGACGGCTCTCATTTCTTCGCAGGAATGCCGCTGCTGTTCCTCGTGCCCTGGGTGATGGCTAAATACTGGTATGAAAACCACATGTAAGTTCTTTTGTAGCCGTGGCCTCGCTTTAGCAATCACTTTACAGGGACTCAGTGACTACACCCAAGCGTTTCACGCCGCTGATATAAAATCCACGTCATGGCTGATAAGGAGAAGCCATGTGGGCGTGCAGACTCACGCCTCATCCACTAGGAGCACAAAGCTCTGCTAAGTGTCACAAAACAACAAATCTGTTGCCATCTTTGAAAGGCTGTGAGACATTTCTGGCTGTTTTTTGTTCATTGTTGCCTCATGTCTTCTCTTTGCAGGTGCTGGGAACTAAACACAAGCATGAATATCTGGTGGATCATCCGCTCTCTGATCCTGCTGGCAGTTGTGGTAACTTTGTTTTCATCCCCCCCACGCCATTGATCTGTTGTTCCCTGAACGATGTACAGATAGACTACCCCAGCTGAAAGTTAACCAAACCCTTCAAAGGAATATTCCAGACATGCTTCCTCCATTCACACACTGAACAATATTAAACCACCTTATTTATTCATGACACGCAAAAGGCTGTTGGTGCATTTGGACTTACATGAGGGAATCATCTGAAGTGTTCAAAGTTGTGTTAAAAGTAGAACTATGGCCCAGTGGAAGCTATGGCCAGGCTCAGGGCCCAGTACTAACTCACAAAGGTCAGTCCCATCCTTTTGTGTCATGGCTCTTACATCAGAGCGGTTATTTAGGAACTCTGGCATTTTCCATATATCAATCATCCCACTAAGTGGCCTGTATCCCACAGGAATTCCTGCGTTTGAGCCATTACAGGGACGGGAGGGACACTTGCCGTTTCAGTGTTTCCCATTCTGTCCCGCGCCCAACATAGTCCCACTTCAGAGGAGAAAAATCAGCTGCAAGTCTTCCCTCGTATCCACGGGAACCATAAAGAATTCAGGCCTGCACAGTGTTAAAGAAAATGTCCGCTATCATTTCCGAATAAAGTCCAGCCTAATTTTCTGCTTCAGCTTTTTCTGCTGATTTTCAAATTACCTATGGTAATAACAAAGGTTTAGGGTCACGTTATTATATAAGAGATTTTCCAGTAGTGGATCCCCTGTGGTTTTTTAAAATGCCAGCAACTCCTGTACGCGCGCGCGTGTGTGTGTGTGTGTGTGTGTGTGTGTGTTGAAAGTGCAAAAAGCTTCCATCAGTTCATCCTGGTATATTTGAACTATAAATGGCAGTTTAATTAAATTCGGTCTCGCTGTCTTTCACAGATAAACTTCTTAATTTTCATCCACATCATCAAAATTCTGGTGTCAAAACTTCGAGCCCACCAGATGAGATACACCGATTACAAATTCAGGTAGGGCCAAGTGGATTTTTTTCCTGTTATTCCATCAGATCTTTCTGGATATTCATCTCGGGCCTCCTCCTTGTCCCCGCATCCCAGGTTGGCAAAGTCGACGCTGACCCTGATCCCCCTGCTGGGCATCCACCACATGGTCTTCATCTTTGTAACAGACGAGTCCACCCTCTCCACTATCGGCCTGCGTCTCACCAAGCTCTTCATAGATCTCTTCTTCTCCTCCTTTCAGGTTCCATATTCATTTTCACCAAACAGACTGGCGCAGTCAATCATACTCGTGTTTGCTGGTTGGTTTTTATGGCGTCACAGTTTTTGAGGCGACGTGCTCGATGCCTGAACGGCTCATCTGGTGCGCGGTCTTCATTTTCCAAACTCGTTCCGGTCTTAAGTTAATGCGATTAAGGGGAAGATGAGAACTTTATTTATTGCTTAATCAAATCAAAACCTCATTGACACTGCAGCACGCAAACAGCGGACCACAAAAAGAGTGTTTGATCTTGCCAAAGTGCCTATTTTTTCTCCCTCCAGACAGGTTAGAAGTGTTGTATTTACTAATGCGCCAGGGGGAATTACATTAGCATAATGGCGTATGACGTGACCTTTTAGCAAATAGGACGCAGATGACGTTTGTCAATATAACCAGCAGAACCGCCCGGAGAGGGAGAGGGCGTGGTAACAGAAGAGCAAAGTCAAAGAAGAGAGCTCTGGCCACGGCCCTCGACCCAAATTACTCTGCCCTGCACATGTTGAATCGTTAGGTCATAAAAATCTTTTACGGCATTTTACTTTTGATAGTTTTTTAAAAAATCGAAATCTACTGTGGTGTCATTCATTGCTGGTCTCCACAGGGTCTCCTGGTGGCCATCTTGTACTGCTTTGTCAACAAAGAAGTGAGTGAGCTCATTCACACATTCCGTCCTTGTGAAACCTCCAGCTCAGCCCGGGATGACTCTCGGCTCCTTTCTCAGGTGCAGTCGGAAATCCTGAAGACGTGGAAGCGCTGGAAACTTGGGAGGAACATAGAGGAAGAGTACCGCCACACATACAGCAACACCCACAACACGAAGACGGGCAGCCTGCTGAACCACGTCCCCCAACTGCCTCACCTCCCTGATATTGCCAAAACCTCTCCCCCCATCTGTAACCCTGAGGAGACGCACATGCTTGTGTCCGGATGTCACAATGGAATGCCACACGGCGGAGAGGAGGGGCGGGGCCTGCCCACGCCGTGCGAGGGAAACAACAGCAGATGCGCGCTGGTGGAGGACATGAGCCTGTGCAAAGCGCAGTGTTGTGAGGGTCAACGGGAGAATGTGGAGAGTCACATGTGAGACGTGAGAACTCACGAGTGCAGGAAATGGTTGAGCCTTGCGCTCTTGCCCAGCTCTGACGTTCTGCCCCACGTGGCTGCGAAGAGCTGGACTCGGTCATTTGTCGGAGAAGACTGCCAGAAGATCAGTGTCAGGAGGAGACTGAGCAGTCCTTTCCACAGCCCTAGACGTGCAGACAGCCATGCCTGACGTGCGCAAAGCTGGTGTTCATCACACACTGAGGGATGCATCAACATCTTCACATGGATTCACATGTCAAGTAATGTGGATAAAGCAAAAACTTCAAATATGGATCATAGAAACAAACAAAGAAATGTCTTTAAAAAAAATAATTACAGGGTCCTGATTTAACCTGTTTTATTATTTTTGTAATGTTGTTGAATTTGTGCTTCATGGTACTAAAAGTTAGCAGCTGCATGAGAAATAAGAAAAGACATGTGAAATAAGAACCTGAGAGGGAACATGTTTTATTTTTTGCTTTGATCGGCCGTGTTTTGTCTTCAGCGACTGATAAAAACGCGCAGTGAGGGTGAAACAGTGTTGGTGGCCCACTGGGAAAATGTCAGCTTCCATCAGTGCTGGCTCGTACCTGAACCATAGGTGGGTTCCAAATAAGCTCAAGTCAAAAATTTTGTGTTTTACTGCGAAGACCTTTTTATGGACCCACGTGTGGTAACCTACTGAGGTTTGCAGAAGGGGAATAGCTGTGGTTGGTTTGGTGCTATTAGATGTTGTCATCTGGATGTTGCCAGACTCCTAAAAGCCAGGAGTGCGTTCAGACTCACGAGATAACTGCCGATGGGGTAACGGTGTGTTTAGTTGAGGAATAGAAATACACAGCCATCAGTTTTAAAACTACACGTGCATCATGATGCCAGGCTGTCATGCATATGTGCATATTGTGCAGGATTTGCAGTCTTCATGTAATAATTGTGTGAATTACTCATCAAGAATGAGCATCATGTTGGAGGTCACATCAGCAGGTCTGCTGTTTAAGCTAACAAGTCAGGGAGCTCGTGCTAATACCAAGTTGCTTTACAGACCGTTTCTGCATGAACAAACCTTTTGCATACCAGAATAAGAACAAAACCTCCTCGGAGAACTTTCTATTTTTACAAACCTTCAGAGACAGCGGTGGTATATTTGTTATGTCGCAGCCTTTATTTTGGGAGCAAAACCTCCTGCAGAGCCCAAATGATCTTTGAGTTGCTGTATATTGTGACAGAACCAGTGCAACTTGGTTTTGTTATTAGGCTATTTGCACAATATTAATTTATAATCCGTAAATAAAATTGTTTTTATGTGTGTTATTGCAGGCAGTTTAAGCTGCTGCTCCCAGTGTATTTTGTGACATGTTTTGCAAGTATGCATATTTTCTGTATTTGTGACTGAGTTTGAAAACAGGATGTGAGCTCGATGAGCAGTGGGTTGATATAAAACATCACACAGAGAGGTCAGAGGGCAACACATGTTTGTCCATATAAAGCTTTGCACCCGTCCAGGAATTCAAACACAAGGAAAACACAGATCTGTGTGCGGTTAGCACATGGTGGAGTTAACCTCAAGTAGGGCCAAAGTCATTTATAGTGAAATATTAATAAACAGTGTAAATCATGAATAGTTAAATGATGGTTTTAATCTACCAAGTTAGCTTCACGCAGCTGCTGCAGCAGCTGAAACGTGACTAATAACAGCACTGATTATTTCATTGACAAATATTCCAGAACAAAAAAAACCAAAACAAAACATCATTTTGGCTCATTAGAAGGTGCAGAAATCATGTTTGAGAAAGAATGTTGATAATCTTTGGCTGTTTTAGGTGATTGTACACTGTTTGTGGACTTTTCTGTACCCAGCTGAGCCTCAGCAGCTTCCACTGAAAATGAATGATTCAATTTTCCAAAATGTTTTCACTCAGATTACAAAAAGGGTTATATTTAGTTCAAGTGAGAGGAATTCACCAAATTCAAACCAGAAACATGTGCACGGTATGGAAAAGATACACTCATCATGGTTCCCCGCAGTCATTACAGAGTTCGGAGTAACATTAGAGCAGAAAAAAAACCCAGCACTGTGCTTTTCAGATAATAGCTTTGCGTTTGTACACGTGCCAGGTGCTGCCGCTGCTGCTGGGAGTAAAAATGGAGGCTGAGGTAGTTTTACAGCGGTGTCCATAGGGGATTGTACGGCTGTAGGAGCCAGGACTGACACACGGTTGATGCTCAGAGGTGAGTTTGAAGTGTTCTTGCTTCGTGGAGCTGAAAATGTGTTTGGATCCGTGCACATCAACAGTGAAATGTTGTGTACTTGGGGAAAAATAGTCCAAAAAAATATATTGTACATATGTATGACTGGCAGATTTGAAATGAACACATATTGTTAAATATTCTAAGCTGTGATGATAACTCTGTGTGTTTTTGAACATGGCCATGCTCTGTGGTCACATCTGAATGTAAAGGGATAGTTCACCCATAAATGAATACTTTCTAATGAGATCTTCTAAAATAATGAAGAAATATAACTTACAGCATGTTTTTTTTTTAAATAAACATGCACTGGTAAACATTCTGGTTTGTGGATAATTACAAAAATGTCTATGTAAACCTGTATAGTCATTGGTTCTATTTCCCTCAGGATTTTCAGTGTTTTCATTTCTGGGTGGCCTCTTAAGAATCTTAAATTATTATGTTCCTGCTGTGAGAACCAATCAGTGAGACCCGGCCGGTGTTTGTGTGTACAGTTTTTCATATATTGTGTCATCTTGTCCAAATTGTGGAATAAAAGATGTGTACGTGGCAAAAGATTTCAAGTATTTTCCTTTTATGTGGGTAAAAAGTCATTAAAAAAAGCAATCTTGAGTCAATCTCCATCCTGCAGTGGCAAATAGGCTATGCAAACTTTTACCAGGCGAGTTCAGAAGAAACATCAGGACAGGATTGTGATTTTGTTCTGGGGCCAAGAGCAAATTTTATAGATTGCCTTAAACTGACAGTTCACATTTTAAAAGCACCACAGAAAACCAGGGATAAATCATGCAGAGATGCCAACATTACAGAGGAAATACTCAAATGGTCGTTTTTTGATTGGAAAACAAATTATACACAGAGGTGCATTTAAAGACTCCCAATTAGCCTAAAGAACGCTGCTGGGTCTCATGGGCATTCAGCATGGTTGCATGTCCTCAGGGTTTGGAATGATGAGCTGCAGTGGACACGTGCGTTGTGCACTCTACAATCCAGGGAGAAATACATGATTTGGTGTGAAAGGTCAATAAAGTCTTGTTTACTCTGGCCCCCTGAGGCTCATAAAATACGTTTTCGCCCTGATGGGGAACAACAGACTATGCTAAGTCCTTCTGCACCCAGTGTGCCGTCATTATCTCTAGCATCCTCTTGTTGTGACACAGATGGGCCAACAAAACTTGATCAGTTTTTAAAATTCATTCAAATCTTTAAATAAACATTTAAAGTTCCATTTAAATGTCAACAAGGGAACAGGTTTGAAGTAGACAATAAAACCAAAAATCTGCTTTTCTGTGTGTTTTAAGGGTTCTCCTTTTTGCACAATTTGGTGAGTGTTGTTCTGTTTTTGAGTGAACTCTGCATAAATGCAGGTCTCCGTTTTATCTTATCTAAGTGTGTGTGTGGTGCGGATGCGCTAAAGGATGCAGTAAAGCTAAACAACACAATTAGAACATTTCAGCTCAAACACACACACACACACACACAAACAGTCTTTTCTGAAAGACTCGCCTCTGCTGCAACCTAATAGTCATTCAACAGTCTTACTGGGGCCGGTGTGGAGCTGGCTGAATTAAATTAACTAAATGTGCAATCAGATTATGGCCATCATGCACACAATAAGTTGAACAAGTTCAATATCTCAGACACTGAGCGGAAACACGGAGGCAGATGGACTGAGGTGGATCTGTGTCTATTCAGAGGATGAACCAGAGCAAATTCTTCCCTCAGAGACAGAAGAACAACGGAGCAACTTTAAATCCATCGTTCCTATTTTTATCTTTACTTTTCTGTTTAACGCAGAAACAGACGAATGGGTTGTTTTTTGTGATTTTAAAAATCCTATTTTCCAGGTCCACCAGGCAGGAGGATGTAATCATTAATGTATAAACACTTTAAAGTAAAAAGAAACACCAAAAGGCACCACCTGCTCCACCTGGGAAAGGTTTTTGAATATTTCAGGTTGCTGGGCGAGTCATGATGAAGCAACAGGTGTTCAGTGGAAAGCAACGAGCAGATTTTAGCCACTGATCACGCAGAGAGGCTCCTGGTGTTTGAGCAACAGCTGGTGAAAAGGCACTTTAAAAATGGTAAAAATGCTTTCCAGGAAACACACTTTGATTCTTTGATCAGGTCTGCAGACGTTAAACAGGTCAGCTCTATTCTGAAACGTGAGCTGCAGAAGCACTAAAATGCTGTAATCATCTGTTTATACCCACCAAAAAACTCTGAAACTGAGAGTGTTTTGTCCTAAAATTCAAATTAGAAATCAACTGAGCCTGTTTTCTGTAATCTAGTTCTCCGCATGTAGCACCCACTTATCATCAGGTTAATGATGAAACGTTTTGTCACTCCAGCCTTTTCAAATACAAACAAATACATTTAACACGATCTAGGTGTCACTTCTGAAATAACAGCCTGTCGGAAGGCCAATGGCACTTCAGTTTATGAATCCATAACAGCAGAAAACATTTCTTAATCTAATTAGCAGCAGTCGGTGTTTTCAGGCCATATTGAGGAAGAAGATGCTAAGAATTCAACTTGATCTTCGCAGCTTTTCATTTTAGTGTGATAAATGCATATTAGCGGCATAAATGCATTAAGCTCTCCCGACCAAAGATACGAGTCATTTCAAAACACTTTCTCTCAGCTGATTAGAGGAAAAACAGAGCGGAGGAAAAATAGAGGATGCGCCAGGCTGATGTGAAAATTGCCCCAGGAGACAATTGTTCCTTAACCTTCCCTCTACTTATAGTCATCTACGCTCCTCCTGCTTTTTCAGTGGGGCATTACAATACAATTTAGATGTAAGAATCAGCGATGCAAACGTCTTCTAATCATCACTCATCTGTTCTCTCATCACAGATGTTTCTGCGTGTGTGCAGGACTAGCTGGAGTTTTTGAATGTGCTCTCAGTAAAGAAAAAACCCCAGGGCTCCTTTCACCCCCCCACCACCGCAATATTTTTCAATAAGTCAGAATTCCAAGTAGTTACGAGATTTAATCTGAATTGCGAGGAAGCTGGCAATTACTTTAGCCCACAAAATAAGGAAACGCCTGGCTCACGCCTCTGTCCAGGCTGGTAAGATCAGTCAAGGAAACAGGCAACTAGGAGCAAAAATTAAAATGTAACAATCCACTGTTTTATATAGTACTTTTAGGGTAACCATGGTGATGTAGTCAGAAAAAAAACCTGTACTGTGATCCAACTGCTGAAATAGGATGTAAAAACATTTTTTCTCTCCACATTGGCAAATTCCAGTTAGAGATCAATCAATTATGCTCTTAAATGGGCTATTATCAGGGTCTTCGGAGCCTTAATGACTACAAGCATAAAAGCTTGTCAGAAAGGTCATAAAATGTAGGGAGTGATTGTGTTCAGCACAATGGAGCAATGAGAGATTGACAAGAAAATGCCAACATTTTGTCTTAATTCACTTTTCTTGCATATCTTATTTTAGGTTTCAGCACCAGTTCTACCTTTTATTCACGCCACCTACACATGAAAAGGCTGTTGTGTTTTTACTGTTATGACGAAGTGAATTAGTTACCTATTTTTTTAATAACGGGGACCCAGTCCTGTGTCATTTACAGCCAACGACAGCTATTTGTACTGTTTTGAATGGAATCAAGAATAACATATGTTTTCCTTGTCAAAGTTTAAATTACTGCATTTATGTCAGCCCAGAATGGTATTCATATTCAGATTTAACCATGAATTAACCAACTACACTTCACCTCAAATGGATCACGGTTCTCAGCTAGGACAAAAGGCCGCATGGACACGGCCAGGCTGACACGTGCACGACCTCTCCTTAATGGGATGTTGTGAGCAGACTATGACATTCTTATCCCCGTGTCACATCTGCGGGTTCAGGCCTCGCCTGAAGGGCTGAGTCTAACTTCTTGCTCACGCTTTCATCAGCTTATTGATGGTTCTATTAAAGAGTTAAAGGAACATATGATATGCTATTCTTGGCTCCCATTGTAGCGCTAAGAGACTCTTACAGAGAATTCAACTGCTCTGCAGATGGCTGCAGCTTTAGGAGACGCTGAGGCCTAGTTAAAAACCACCTCACACCCAGAACAAAGGAAATAAACTCCCAGGTCTGCATCTGCTGAGGTAAATGTGATGTCTTATTGATTTCAGACGTAAATGTAAAAGACGTAACTATAAATGTCGCTTCTTGGTTGAAAGTACCATCTTTTTAAAGGCAGAACGGTGCAGGCAGGAGCAACGCTAAAAGAAAGAACACTGCTAAAAACCTAATGCAACATTGCAGATTATTAAGTGGAAACTGCAAATCTTCAGGTTGAGAGCAAAGCTTTTGATAAAAGAAAAATATACCACAAAAGTAACCAGAGTTTTTACTGAGTAGACCAGCGCAAAGATTCAGAACAGCTAGAACTCTCCAGCAACGCTCCACTCAACTAGAAACCCACATCTGTTTTTGCAAGCTTAAGTGGTGACTGTCTTACTGCTCATCTTCCTCTCTGCATAAGCCCCAGAGGCAAAACAGGCAGAATTTAGTGCCGTCAAGTGTACTTATAGCATATTAAAGTATCCAAATAACCAAAACCTAACCCTAACCCAACCTTAACCTGAACCCTAAACCTTATTCAACCCACTCTTAACAAAATCCCAACACGAACGCTAACCGTAACCCTACCAAAACCCTAATCAAACCCTAACCCCTAAACCTAACCATACCCTAACCCTTGTTCAACACACCTAACCCACCAACCTGACCATAATCCTAAAAAACCAGACCCCAACCCTAACCTTAACTGTAACCCTAACCCTAATCCTAGACTAACCCCAATTCTAACCCTAACCCTAGCCTTAACCCCAACCCTAACTCTAGCCCTAACCCTAACCTATCCATGGGTCAGGGTTATCGCTGGGGTTAGGGTTGGAAATGGAGTTAGGGTAGGGATGGGTTTAGGGTTGCTGTTAATGTTAGGGTTTGGTTTGTAATTAACCCAAAACCTTATCTCAACCCTAACCCTAACCCTAACCATAGCCCTAACCCTAACCCTAACCCTAGCCCTAACCCTGACCCATGGATAGGTTAGGGTTGGGGTTAGGGCTAGGGTTAGGGTTTGGGTTAAGATTGGGGTTTTATTGAAACATAAACCAGCGCTGGCGATGGCCAGGTTTACAACTTAACGTTAAGGAAACCAGCAGACATGGCAGCCCAACCGCTCATGCAAGATTTAGGGTTCAAATTTCCAAATCTAGCAAACAGAAACAGATCTTGTTCAGCTCCGAAGTGTGCCGAAGCTTTCCTCCATTAGACAAGAAGTAACCATGAAACAAAGGTCCCTGGAATGGAAACGCTGCAGAGATATGATAAAGGGAGACCACTTGATTGGAGAAAGAAGCGGGACACTATTTATGCCTGGCCTCACTTGGTTATCTATGGGTGCTGCCACCGTATATGGATGTATGGTGTTAATGTTCTGCCCTGAGGTTAAGTGTTTCCAGTCTGCACTGTGTAGAGGTGATGAAGCATCCGTGGAACCTCACAGGCGATCCCACCACTCTCTCTCTCTTTCTCACACACACACGCACACCAAGCACACTTTGCACTGCCATATGCATACATACACCATATTAAAACAAAGAAATGAAGTAGAAAATCTATTCAACTCATGAATAAAAGATTGCAAGACAGCAAAAACTTTAAGAACTTGCATTTAGGGCAAAAGTGTTGCTCATTGAAAATGGGTTTACGCAGCATAATTATTGCCCGTTAATGTTTGACCTCCAGCGGACAGTGGTCGGCACTCTCCCAGTTTGTTGTAGGAGCGATGCAGGTTTTGCATGGGTACATTTGTATGAAGAGCCTACCTTCTGAATGAGGTCAGACTGTTGTAGTTAGAAATACATGTAAATGTATTTGTAGGTGCATTAAAGTGCCATGAATCAAAACTTGATTCACCTCAATTAATGGAGCTAAAACTAGCTCGCATAAAGCCTCAAACTGAGGAAAAAACACCTACAGTATGTACACACTGTTTGAACCCATTGCATTAGGATGGTTAATCATATTTCTCCATCATAATATTATATAGCTGCAGAGGTATACAGAGAAAGTATCACACTGGTGCATCAGTAATCTAAACTTTAAAATCTTAAGGGCATAAACAAACATGGGGGAATCCTCAGAGAGAGTCTGAGGGGAATAATCCTCTCTGGACCCCAAAAATGTGCTCTAGATGTCACGTACAGACTAACAAAAATACAACAATTTTTTTTTTTTACAGTAAATTTGGTACAGCACTACCATGCAGCAATTAACAAATAAGATAACTTTTATTGTTAATTCAGAATAATTGAGACTAGAAAGAAAAGAGACTGATCAAAAGGATGGATTGCTTGATTGATTGGTTTGTATGGATTAAGTGTAAATCACAAGCACCAGATTTCAGCTTCTGCAAAGTACAGTAGCGTAATGAAAAGTTATAACAACCAGAGGAAGCATAAACTTTTGGTAAAGTTAGTTTGACTGATGATGCTCCTTAAGAATGGGGAACGTTGTGTAACTCAGCAGTATTAAAGAGTGACAGTGATGCTCATTACAGAAGGACTTCAGGGAGTCTTCTAATTATGCTCAATGATCCTCCATGTACCATTAACATAATCTAGCATAATGACAGCTACATCTTCGCGGTGGGACCATAGCATCATCTGAGATATTATTGCTAAACCCTTGCTGTTCATAGCCACCGAATGACGCAAGAAAAAGAAAAAACACGAAGACATAAGTGCAGCATTCATTGAAATACATTCAAATGATTTAATTAGGTGCAAACAAGTTTGCAAAAACAAGGCAGTGGGATGCACGGTAATGTGTGTGTCTTTTATATTAACATAAAAAGCTGGTAGAAGTGAATTGTTTCATTCATTTGTCACGTCTCCCTCGCACCATCATCATGGCAATCATCATCACCAAGGAAGGCATAAAAACAGGAGACGTTTATCCCTGGTAATCGCAGTGCAGACTCTAACCGACTGTGTCTCGCTCTCTAATTAACCAGTTTCACGTGGTTTTTTTTTTTTTTTTCAAAATATTGCAAATTCTAAAACAATCTCCGCATCCAAATTCCAAATATTGCATTTTAAAAGTCAAAAAATACAACGTACTATGAGATTTAACGAAGCACGCGAGTAATGCTTTTAACGGTTCACTGCAATTGTGCAGATGCAGATTTAAATGATTAACTGTGCGTCCGGGTTTCAGCGACCGCTGATCCTAAACTTTACCAGGCTGACAAACGTTGGAGCTGAAATTTACCGAAGCCAACAAATGACTCGCTAGGAAAAAAAAGAAAAAACAATTTTCTCAACCAGCCATGTTCCAGAGTTCTCAAGAGGACTGGATTAAAAAACATATGGCCTTAAAAAAAAACAACAAAAAAAAAAAAACTGCAGTAATGAAAATTGAGTCTTGCAGCTGTTGAGTTGAGGAGATGTTTGTGAGTAGAGACCCGGGGGAGAAGAGGGGGAGGCGGAGAAGGCAGGTTGTAATAATTCAATGTTAGTCTGGGAAGCAGCGTGACTCACAGCTCGTCTCATCACAAAAACCTCAAGAGGTCCAGTAGGATGTGTGGAACGAAGAAAAAGAGGAGTGTAATCAACTGATCATACACGGCGAGTGTAGAACAGAAGTCCGAGTGAGCAGATTTCATTCTAACAAATGTAACAAGACACTTATTCTCCTCTTTTATTATTCTTTACTTCAGCCTATGCTCTTAATTATTGCCATATCCAGAGTACATATACACACTCTTCTATTTTTTTTATATTTATACATTTTATATTAGGGGCCACTAAAAGCAAATGTGTTGCAACTGCTTTACATGGAGAAGTAATATGACGTGTAATGTTCCCATTATAGAGTCATTATGTCATTTTGCTTCCACAATAAAATTGCTCAAAATACAATAGCTGCAAATCTCGGTGAATAATCAGTTTGAAAAGGTGAAGGATGAGGCGCTGCTGCTGCTCACTTGGGCTAAAAAAGCTTTTGTTCGCTCGCGCTGCTTCCTGATTATTGAGCACCGGATGTAAACAGACAAACATACGCAACAAGGTAATCACATGGGTTCGATGCAAAGTCACGAGTTCGACCTGGAGCGGATGTGTGCGACAGCCAGGTCTCTGGGGTCAACCTTATATCCATGCTCCCGCAGCCCCGGGCGGGTTTAAAGTGAGGCCTCTGTAGTCTGCAGACGTCTTTCGGATTTGTGGCGGTCGTCACGGCGTCTCTTTGGATTAACCCAATCGGACACGTTCAAAAGCACAACCTGGACGCCAAAAAGAGTAAAAACAAAAAGGGCCTGAGCGGATCCCACATCCCACAGGCTGAACAGAAGCACCAAATCAAAGGTCATTCATCTGTGGGACCCTGGGGTTTCAGCTCCAGTCAGCAGGAGCAGTGACATCTAGTGGAACGCTCATATTACACTCCGATTGGAGGAGGCGGGGTTGTAAATAAACCTGCTGTTCAGTTAAAGAGGTTTAAGACTTGTCAACAAACCCTTAGCTCAGTTATGGTCAGAAGCACTTCTATCAAAAGGTTAAAAACCCAAGAGGACCCAGCTTTCGTTTGCATGCATTTTCACAGATTTTCAAAGAAAACTATGACCTTTAATTCAGGCTATCTCTAAAAATGCTCAGGTGTGCTCATCTGCATTTCATTATGCAAAAGGTCAGTCAATATATTTTCTTTGGTCCTCATCCCACCGGCAAGCCAGACTAACTGAAAGCCTTTTTCATAATGTATGATCTCAAATGTGAGGCCAGCAGTTTTCTTTCCTCCCTCTGCAGGCGCTGGGCGTGCCGTGGCACCGCGTCCTCCCTGACACGATGATCGCTCCGTCAGCTCAGAGCTCGTCTGGAGAGCGTCTGCCGTCACCTCAGCGGCGGATGCGGTAACTTGTTCTGATGGAACGCTGAGGTGAGCAGAGCGCTGCTAAATGGTAATTCATCTTTAGCCCGGTTGTATATTTGAGGGTGTGAGGCGGATGCTCTGCTCCCAAGAACACTGGCAGCAGCAGGAGGTTCTGCTGGCTCCTCTGACCTCTACAGCACATGTGGTGGGATGGGACGGTCGGTGTTTAGTACATACGCAGACGGTACCGGGAGGCACAAAAAACTTATAAAGCAGTATGAAAACTTTTAAGTTGTAAGACTTTCGCAGCGTGTGTTCACTTGCAGTGCCCTGGGAAGAAGCGCTTACTCACCTAACACAAAAAAATTCTTTATATACACAAGCCAAAGCTACTGTTTCGATAAGCATGGATCCAGTCATAAATCAAATAAGTCACTGTTAACAGAAGGCTGACTTTATAAATGAGTCTGGCATGGCCTTTAATGCCTCTTTTCAAAGAATGTTATTATCAATTGTATTATATTAATGGTATTTTTGCCATTATAATGGTATTAGTAGTGAAGCAGCATTTTTGTTGTTGTTGGTTATCTAACTATTAAACTCTGTTTTGTGTAATTTGCCATACTTCTGGTTCATGGATGGATGGATGGATGGATGGAGTATCTGATAAACTGTCACCCAAAGGTCCTGGTGGAAGCCACATGCAGACACAGCAAACTACATTCCTTGACCTTTTTTGGCCACATCTGCCCAGGCGCAATGCGACACAAAGTGCACTCCAAAGTTGTTTGGACGATCTAAATCAAACATGGGGCACAGCGATGAGCTGCAAACCAAGCAAAGAGGAAGAAGACCCAGTCGCATCGTTCAGCTGCACGTCCTCATGTCCAGTTAGAGAAAGAGCCGGTCGCAGGATGGATGGAGAGCTTGGGCAGAAGGTCTGAGATGATTTTAAATAAAAGTGCTGAAACCTATTCAGTCTGTGGTGAAAATAAAAGTGAACTCACATCTTGACTCACAGTAAACACAGTACGACAACCGCCCACACACAACCTTTCAGAGTCTAACAACTCAGGTAATAATAAAACCGTCCAAGGTGCTGCTTCTGTTACAAAAAAATAAAAATTAAAAATAATAATTAAAGTCCTGGACAGCAGGCACTGGTGGTGCAGCGGTGAGCATAGCTGCTTCCCAAGCAGCTGACCTGAGTTCGACTCCCGGCCAGTGCAGGAACCAGTGCAGGAACCAGTGCAGGGAACCAGTGCAGGAACCAGTGCAGGAACCAGTGCAGGAACCAGTGCAGGAACCAGTGCTGGTTGTCCTGATGCAGCCACCAAGATCCTCACGATAGATTCTGGATGCAGATTTCTGAATTCAAACCAACTGTAAACCTAAAAAAACATCCTGATATTGAAATATTTATTCTTTTTTTTCCTCTGTTTAATTGTTTTTACAGTATATTTTGCTGCAGATTTTACTCACAGACTCACCCTGAAAGTCCAGCCATGATTTCAGAGGCGATTTGGTCAACAGGACCGGCTGCATGTGAGGTGACAACCTTTAGGACAACCACAACAGTCTATAAATATATTTCTAATTCTGACAGCAAGCATGGAAACTGGCTTATTTACACAGAATAAATAACATTAACGGAAATGAATTCAACAGCGTGATAATGGCTGCAGGAAATACACATTTTAACCAGCAGGCTGTTTGCGGCCTCAGTTGATTGACCATGAAGTATCCTAGCAAACATATTCACATCATCAAAGTAATTTCAGCAAAGTGAACCATCAGCACATAGTCCACTGCAAATAAACACTTTCTAATTTCCACTAGTGCATCAGGGCGGTCTGCGTCCTGCTCTCTGGACGCCGCTCTTCACTTCGGTCGAGTGCACTTCATTCAGTGCATCAACCATGTGGTGGGAGATGTCCGCCGCGCAGCAACAGTGCGACCCGCCGGTCTTTTTGATCTGGTGGGTTTCCAGGTTTCCAGGTTTGGGATCTGTATTTGTGGGGTTGTGAGCAGAGGAACGGCCCAGCAGCCCTGGGATGCTTCACATGCACGCTGTGATCTGCCCTCCTGCTGCTTCTGCGGCCCAACAGCCTGACAGTGTCGTTAGAGCTGAGCAGCAGGGTTTTCTTCTCAGCCCATCGTTCTCTCTCATCTTCTCGTAACAAAGCCTGAGAGTCAGATGGGTCAGGCTTCCTCCCCTTAATACATCCTCAGTCTTCATCCGTCTCTCTTCTCTTTCTAGACCTGCGGTGACTATATTTTAGATATATATTTACTTAATTACAGTATTAGTTTAAAAACTTTTTAGTAGCACTTACAAAATGCCGATTGTTTTCCACATTTATGGGTCACATTTTTTCTTGATAGAAAGTCATCCCTCCATGCGAGATTTATTTATTTAAAAAGCACTTTTGCACATTCTTGAAAATACTTTCCACAGCCTTCGATGAAGCAATTCAGCCTTGGTTTGGATGTGTTTCTGTTGTCATGGTTTCACTGGGAAGCTGACAGACGTGGACGTTGGTTTTGTTGGATTCTCATCTTTCACACAGCTGTTTTGCATTGTTAACAAGGGAAATTCACTAACATAATAATAAACACACATTCAGCACATTCTCATATTAGAATGTTATTAATACAAGGTTGAAATTTCAAACCATGTATTTTCAGCTTTTTCCTTCTGGGTTGTTTAACAGATCTGTCATTCACTGGACTGCCCTTTCCTTTCGTGCTTGATATTCCAACAGGCAGTAAACCATGAATAATTAAAGGGCTGTATTATTCCTCCTGTCCTCCATATTCCCAGTTTTCCTGACTAACCTGCCACCAAGACATCACGACTGGATCCCAAAGACTGACAGATGAAGACCTGATGCAAGCTTTTAGTACAAACACCGACTTTACAGAATATGCCACCCAGTGGCCATTTATGTTCCGAAATAAATTCAAGTTTAATCACAGTAAAATAATGCTGCATCAGTTATAGAACCTGCTAGAACAGGGTTGATAATCAATAGGTCAAAGCAAATCATTTTTGTTTACATTTATAGATATTTTGGTGTGTGGCTCAAAAATCATTTTGTTCAATTAAAAAAAAAATCCAATTAGGTTTTTAAAAATTACAATTTCATGTTGCCAACATTCGATCATTTTGCAATAATTTGTAAAATATTGATCAAGGGGGTTTTTAGGCGTTTAATAGCGATATGGTGACCCCTGGTGGTCTCTGGTAGAACTGCAGCCTGTTGTACAAACGCTTAGTCCCAATAACTCAGTGAGGACGCACCGACTTGGCAATACAAGTGACAAATAAAAGCAAAATCCGGGTTTTTTTTACCTTTAATAACATTATCAAGAATCCTATCGGCAACCACAGTTCGAGGTGTTTGCCATAGGGAAAGTACCCGTGCCCCTACAGCACACTGTCTTTCCTGTGTGATAGTTTTTAACAGACGCACCAACAGACGGGTTGACAGAAGTCGTCGGCACCCAGGCCAGTTTTTCCGATTATTATGTTTGCTACACAAGGTCTGAGACAGACATGATCAAACAAATGAGCAAAAAAACAGCAAGGCAGCCATTTGTCCAGGCCGTGTGTCTGTAAATTCAGCGTTATCCTGCCACACGCGATGCTGTAAGAGACAGTAATAATGTCTGAAGGCATTTTCCACTTCTCCAAGAATCCGCCATTTTTACATGTAAAAAAAGACTAAATAACAGAATAAAGGGTGAAGTTCGAAGAGCAGTTGAACGAGCGGAGGTAGGATTTACTCCAAAACCACGGTGCCTCCTGCTGCCTCCAGGGCTGCTTTGAGTTTTTCCGCTTCGTCTTTGGACACATTGGCACGGATTTCCTGGGGAAGGGACTCCACTAGTTTCTTGGCCTAGTTTGGGAAAGACAGACATGATACATGATATAAGAATACCACATTTATTGCTCCAACCCATTTAAGCACATACAGACTGAGACCAAGGCAAAAACAATTATTAAAAAAGAAAGCAAGCCTTTATATTTATGATCCTGCACGTCTTCTCATCCGCCGCAGGTCTTATTTTTTTGTATTCCTACACAATATATGACCATCTATACTTAATGCTTCACATACCTGCACCAGATTTAAGCCTTGGATGCAGTTCTTCACCTCCTTTATTAGTTTCACTTTCTCAGCAGCCTTTAACTCTGTCAACTTGACCGTAAAGTGAGTTTTTTCCTTTTTAGCTGGTACTGCCTCTTCTTCTGCAGCCTAGGTTGTTGGAAGGGGGGAAAAATGTTAAATTGTATGCATATGTAAATTGATGACAGTAAAAGACAGTCTGACTTATAAAAATGGTTTTTCTGGTAGAAGATAAAACAAGATGGTGAAGTGTGACGTCACCTGGGCGACAGGGGCTGCCGCTGCAGCCATGGGCATCATCCCGACATCCTGAATGTTTAAAGTTTTCTGCAGCCGACAAGAACACAGCGCCAAATTTTGATTTAACGAACAGTGTGTGTCGTGGCTTGGACTTTAAACACTTCAGGGCATAAACACCAACCTTGAGGAGCTCGTTGAGGTCTGATACCTCTAATAGAGTGAGGCTGGCGATGTCATTGACTAGCTGCTGGATTTTAGGGGAGTACTGTTTAGGTGCTCCATCTAGAGGAGGTGCGGCGATGGCGTCAGAACGGCGAACTGGGCTGGTCTTCAGATGTCTGACGGCGCACAAAGATGGTGCCTGCTGTTGTAGATGTTGCCTGGAGGATGAAAGTACAGCTGTGTCAACTCAGGAAGCATCCTAACACATTTGAGACCAATGTATGGAATTCATGGCATTTGCAACAGCCGAGATGACGTGATCCGTAATGACTGCAGTAGATAATTTAATAACAGTCTGGTGCCACAAATTAACCTCAAACACAGGTTTACTTGCTTGCACTTGACGTTTACTTTGGCCAATGTCAGCACTGTTTTACACTACAGCATCTGCTGTATTGTCATTTATATATTATTTATTTAGCACAAGCTGCGAACATAATCAGTTTAATGGTTTTAAAGACTGAAGAGCGTCTTATTTAAAACAAACTTGGAGTGACTGCTGTCAGGAGGACCACGGTCACAAAAAGACCCATAATGGGGATCTAAACTTTGACTAACAGGCTCACACGCACAAATTACGTCTCCCAATGTTCAGACAAAAACCAGGAGGGTAAAAAAAAAAAGTTAGCTGTCAGAGAAGCCTTAAATAACAACAAAACAAAAGACAACGATTGTTTAACAGGGACAGAAGAATCAAGGCTAAACCGAATTCTGTGCAGTGCTGTTAGCTAACGTCAGGAAAGCTAGTGTTTCCCAGCACACGCAAGGTTATTCCGCGCCAGTAAAAAGCGAAACTCTTTCCAAACTGCGAACAAAGTTGGACATTTGTAATTGTCCTCCAAGCAGCGGGGTGTCTCACAGCTAGGTTCGCAGGCGACCATCATCGGCTGTCTGCCCTTGAAGGAGCAGGCAGCAGAAAGTCTGACAGGACCGCAGTCGGCGCTGCGTCGGGCTCACCGGAGCCCGGAGGGGTGTCTTTACGTACCGCTGGACAAGCGCGGCGGCCCGCAGAGCGCTCCGGAGGCAGTACCTAGTGCAGTACATGATACCGTTAACTAGAACCGTTTGTCCCGGTAGCCCTGACGGAAACGGTAGTCTTTCACAGCCGGAGAATTCGCTGCTCTTCAAAAGCACATGGCGTCCTCTCAAAATTTGACCTGCCCACAATGCAATGCGGCAATCTGGATCTACGGAAGCCCACTAGGGACACGAGCAGCAGATTCAAATCGCAAAATATATATAAGTTGATGTTCTACGCATTACTCATGCTTTGTGTCAATAATTTCACTGTACCAATTGTCATCATTTGACAGGTATAATTTTGCCTTCACAAAATTTCCTTGGTCATTTTGACATATGGTGCCATATAAAGTTCTTGGGAGGAGCACTGGGAGAATCCTCTTAACAGGTTAATCGGGGGCATCCATCTGCTGGTCTAATCACCCGCCACCATCAGAATCCAAAACATGCTTTTTATCACCTGAACTCTGTGAAAAATCAGAAAAATAAGGTAAGACTAAAATCCTATTATGTGCTGGCAGGTTAATTTGACCCTCTGATCATGTCCTCCAGGAAATGCTGCTGTCTCCTCAGGCCGAGAGGAACTGGGAGAGCCTCTGCTGTGTGCTTGAAGATGTGCTGGAGAACCAGTCCCACAGGCAACTGTTTGCACTTGAACTGGGTTCTGGGACTGGGCAGCACGTGATACGGTTTGCCCAGAAGATACCTTTTGTTACCTGGCAGCCTTCGGACATCACTCAGGAGTGTCTGGACAGGTTAGTATTGTTGAGGACAAGTCTTCTCAACCTCAGGCTGACCCGTTCACACCAGTCCAATGAGCAGACGTCAAGCAGAATTGCCTTTTGCATGTTTGTTTGCAGCATTAAGGCATACATCGCTGCCACCTGTGTGAAGACTGTGCTGCAGCCAGTGCAGCTGGATGCCAGTCAGCCATGGCAGCAATGGACGGGTGTTTCTCAGGAGTCCTGTGATGTTATTCTTGCCGTTAACTTGCTGCAGTACTCTGCCTTCAAAACAGCACAGGTTCGCTTCGAAAGAAAACCACATCTGATTGTCAGTGATCAAATATCTTAAAACACAGTTAAAAAATGCTAATCCAAATTCTTTAAGGGTGTCTTTGCTGGGGCGGGCCAGGTCCTCAAGCGAAACGGCCTGTTGCTAACATATGGGGTATGAACCTAATTATTATTTATTAAACGTGTAACACCAGTGCCAGAGGTGAAAGCAGATTATTTACCAATCCTACACACATTCCAGGCGTTTGCTGTTAACGGCACCATTACACCCATCTGTAACGAACAACTGGATTCAGAACTTCGAAAGATGTAAGCAAGCATTTGGCTCTTTTCATGAATAATGTACTACAACATAAGAAATGATTACACGGTGATTACGAGTTAATGCTTTTCCAGGAATCCAGAGTGGGGTCTTCCTGACATGGATGTTCTCAGACAACTGGCCTACACCAACGGGATGCGTCTGGAGAGGATCGTAAGTTCGATACTGTAGCTTGGAGTAATGTCATCATCCTAGCATTGCTTTCATATTTACTTTTTTATTTTCAGATTGAGATGGAAGATTTTTTTAAATGCCTCGTCTTTAGAAAAATCAAAAGTTAAATGCACCACAATGAAAATAAAACTACTTTAAATTGTAAATGTATTTGAATACTGTAACTGTTTACTGTATGTTTTTTACTTTACACGTACAATAAAGTTAAAATTTCAAGAAATTATAGATACTGTGATTTATACCCATTTTCAAAATCTTGGTTAATAAAAGAAGTCAATGCAATCACTGGGCAAAATGAACAAATGTTTATTAAATATAACTTTTAAACGAGGTAAGTATAATGGCGGAAAGTCAGATCAGAATGATGGAATAAAGAAGCTCACAGGTGGAACCAGAGATCACTGGGTGTGCGATGCAGACATGCACTACTTTAAACTCCCTCTCTCAGTTTTGTCCTTTTATCCAGAATGCTAGATGGATATATAGGTGGTATTTTTAATCTCTCTAAGCAAAATAAGTAAAGATTACAACTACTCAGATAAATTTCGAGCAACCCCACAGTGATCCCTGCACAACTGATTAACCAAAACATATACCAAACCAGGACATTACGGCCCTGTTTTAGAACAACTGAATCTGAGGGAGGCATGATCAGCATTTTGTTATCTTACCAATTATGGCATTTTTAAAATCCCCACAATCATAAAACAACAAATACAAATGACAAGCTGCAATAATTCCAGTCAATTTCTGGTAAAATAATGACATGCAGTCTTTTTTATAAAAATACGAGGGCACAGGATAGGTATGTCTTTTTAAATTTCCTCCTTAATTA
Organism: Tetraodon nigroviridis; assembly: GCA_000180735.1. Lineage (NCBI taxonomy): Eukaryota > Metazoa > Chordata > Actinopteri > Tetraodontiformes > Tetraodontidae > Tetraodon > Tetraodon nigroviridis. The sequence goes on along the minus strand of CAAE01014626.1, from coordinate 258,671 downwards.
TTGTTTTGTGACTCATTTAACTCTGATATCTTAGCTGTTTCTGAGGCTGTTATTTATTCAATAAGGAAAAACTACATACATATCAGCTGGAAAGGGGGTGGTGGATGAAACGTGGATCTGCCTTGCATCACTCTCCCACCCAGGAAGAAGCAAGGGCAGCAACAGTTCTGCAACATCATCACAATAGTTACATTGCCACAACATCACAGCGAAGGAAAAGGGAAGTGTGGGAGGCGTTTTCCAAGAGTCTCGTCGAAGTCCGGAGGTGGTGAGAAGAAGAGAAGTGTAGTGTGTCAGACCTGCCAGCCTGGCAGCTTTCAGTCAAAGGAGATGAGCTGCGCCTCTGCGCTGCTGGCCACGCCCTGGGGAGCCTGCGGCTGCTGCTGTGGTGGCAGCTGCGGCTGCTGCTGCTGAGGCGGTTGCTGCTGCTGCTGCTGCTGCTGTGGGCCACCGGGAGGAGCCACCTTGTAACCCAAAAACAATTTAACCAACATTTAGCTTGTTAATAAGGCCCAAATAGTACAAATATAAAAAGGAATACTGACCTGTTGGTATATGGGCTGTTGGCCCGGCATGTAGGGCTGTTGGGGGGCCATGTTAGGGTCCTGGCCTGGCAACGCTGAAATCATATTCTGCATATTATATGGCTGGTAGCCCATGTACCCCATTCCATTGGTGGGGACGGCCTGGGAAATGGGGGGCATTGACTGGGCCTGAGAGACCACGTTCTGCCAAAGAGAGATTTGTCTATAAATATTCTGTCTATAACTGATCATTGCTACAAAAACACTAATCGTGCCTACTCAGACCTGATAGCCTTGCGAGGGGGGTGGGTTGGTAGTTTGAGTATGGTGGGCTAGTATTGGGAGGACCCTGAACAGGAGGAGGAGCAGCCTGTCCATTGGAGCCTGCCGCCTGATACATATACGCGTTGACCATGTTTGGATCTGGAGGAAATGAGGAAAATACAAATTAAAAGCAGCAAATAAACAAAAAAACCAGAGTGAAGCTAAGCATTTAAACACTGCGGTTGTCGTGACGACTGTTGCTAACGTCCTCACCTGTGGCGGCTCCAGGCATAGCTTGGTACTGGGGGGCAGGTGTCTGCCCAGGCTGGTTCATGTAGATGTTGTGCATAGGTGAACCCTCCACAGAACCTGCAGGGCTGAAGGTGCCTGGGTAACTGGGTGGAGGACCGGTCTGGTACACCACCCCTCCTGCCACGTTGGGCGGCAAAGACTGCATCTGTGTAACAACACACAGCCACTGTCACGTGCAATCTCTTAAAGGCAGCAAACACTGATTCCATTCAACAAGACAAGCTTTTATGCTGTTGGATTTGTTTAAATGTCCGATAAGTGGGTGTACCTGGGCATAGGGAAGAGAGAAAGCAGGCATTTGGGCCCTCATCTGGATGGTGTGCTTCTGCTGCTCCAGACGCATCTGCCTCTCCTTCTCCTGCTCCTGGAGGCGCTGGATGGCCAACTGTCTTTGCATTTCCAGATACTCCTACAGTTAAAACCCAAGCAGCGATGAGTAAAGGGTTTCCGGATACCTGATTTAGACAGGGGTGAGCTTTCTTCATCACCTGCTTCTTCTGCCTCATGATCTCCAGTTTTTGTGCAAGCTGAATTTGCCTCTGTCTCTCCGCTTCCTCTGCTGCACGACGCAGTTTCTCTCTGTGCTCATCTCGCAGAGCGTTGAGAGCAGCCCGAGCATCACGCACCTGGGCTAGCTTGTCTTGTAGGCCTTCGTAGTACACTGGGGATATAAAACAAGATGTAATGGGTTAGAGACAGGAGCCAGGTAAATGCATCGGTAGACACGTGCAGAAGCAACACTCACATCGCTTCTCATCGAGCTGGTTGAGAATATCCAACAACTGAGGGTGCATGTTGTTGATGGACTGAAAGAGTGAGAGCACGGCACTGTCATTGGTGATGCTGCGCCCGCGCATATGGTTGCTCTTCATGCGGTTGAGGAAAGTGGTGACGGCGTTCTGCAGAGCTTTGAGAAACTGCTCGTGGTTCTCCTCAGATTCTCCATTCTGATACTGCTGCTGGAAGAGCAGAGCAAGAACAGAGACTTAACCCGGTTCAAAAACATCACACACACTCAACCGTCTGCTTTTTTGGACATTTCTTCATACTTCCACTATGTTGACCGGCTGGACAGGGACGTGACTTTCAACAGGCTGGCTAATGGCCGGGACGGGTTCAGCCAGCGGCGCAGGGGCAGGCGCTGAAGGCGTGGGACTCTTCCGAGCCTCCTCTTGCTTCTTCTCCCAGTAAGTTCTGTTCAGGTAACGAGCGAGCTGTAAAAAAAAAAAAAAGGCGTGACACCGTCAGTAAACTTCACGTGTGCACCAAAACGCTGATAGACTTTGAGGACACGAGTACCTCAGGGTCTATATCTTCCGCTGATGGAGCAGAGGAGTTCTGGAGAGGAACAAAGACGTGTTTCAGTCATTCGTTGCAAAAGTAGGCATATTGTGAAATTCTGGTTATTAGGTAATCATGTGAATAATTCTCTTTTTTTTAATGCATCTTACCAGAGGGGGTGTGTAGAGGGTACTGACTGGTGGGGCTGAGGAAGTCACTGGGGTGGGATCGGTTTTAGGATACACCGAATAAGAGTTCTTCTGCCTCTGTTATAGATATAAGAAATGAGTAATACAGGAAATATGCTGTAAAGGATTACTGGAAGTTAGGCAGCACAGAGTATAATCTAAATAGAGAAGAAAACAGGATTATGTACTGCTTGAGAAGTTCAGAACCAATTTAAAGAAACTTTCCAGAAACAATGAAGTACGTAAAATGTATTTCTATTGATAGGTGGTGAATCCGAAAGTGCGATGGAAAGTTTTGGCGGTGTAACTCACCATGCGCTCCTTCTCCTCAGCTTCACTTTGGGAAAGAGCAATGGCGAGCTGCAGCTCCTCTTCCTCCTGCAGCGCCGCCTCGTCACCTCTTGGCGAGTGCATCTGGTGACAAATTAGGGCGAATTAAGATAAAAGACCAACATGAAAAATATTCAGCGGTTTAGACTTGGGAGTCAGCACGGGTACACAAGCCTCCATTAAATTACCTGTGACTGTTGGGACAGCGGGCTGGTCAAGTACTCAGGAGGAAGCTCAGCCGACCCTGAGGCGGGGGCTTTGCTCTCGGCTTTTCTAAGGGGAGGAGAGAGGGATGGGTGGCTGGTGAGGAGAGGGATCAGGGAGGACAAACAACTTTTTAAATCAAAAGACAAAGGGGCACTTCAAACACCAAACTGGCAAACTTCACCGTTTTAAAATGTTTTATGCATGAAGTTAAAATGGCACTAATGAAGAAATAAAAAGAATACATAGAAATATAAAAACAGTGCATTCACAGACACAGCACAGCCATTAGTAGAATCACGCACAACGCTATAGTCACAGTTATTAAGCATAACGTGCAACATTGGACTGGCTCTGGATACTCACTTGTTCAGCAGCTCAAAGCACGGCTCACACACACGTACTTCCTTCTCTATGCCAAACTTTGGAATGGTTGAGTATTTCGATGAACATTTTCCACAGAAGATCTGTCCACAGGCACGACAGTGGTGCTAAAAACACCGAGAGCACAAATTCAGGTCAATTTCAGTACATGGGTTAAGAAACCAAGTCACGCTCTTGTAATTGCAGGAAGGAAAACCATAAAACTGCCCTACTTTCAAAAAGCCCCACCTACCTTTCTGGTCATAACTCCAAACTGGACCCTACACCGGTGACACTCCTCTGCATCAACCCAGTCTGGGGCCTGGAAAAGAAAAAAAGAAACCATGATATTATACACACAGGCACCAAAGTTCCAGCCATTGTTAAAGTCTGGCATGACTCAGGTCTAGTTAGTGATGTTTAGTGGCTCAGTGGGACAAGGCAAGCGTTGAAACTCACTTTCTCAGCTGCAAACATGGCATCGCTCTCCTTAAACTCTGGGAAAGAATGACCTGAGGGAAGAAAACACACTTACACTATGGCAGTTAACCATTTATGCTGCCTCCGTTTGAATGATTCAAGGAAAGCTTATTTCTGTCTACCTTCCACTTTCATGATCTGGTACGTGTCCTGGACCACCTTATACTTGGGCTCGTTGCGGAACGCATGCGCCCAGGCCTGAATCAGATACAGGATCTTATTCCTGACATTTGGTTCCGTCTGTTTCTGAAAGTACAGGAAATGATGAGAGCAAAGAAACTCTTGTCACAAGGCAATGACATCACCAGGAAATAGAAAAATAAGCAACAGCCAAGATTTGTCATGTGACAAATTAAAAAACAAACAAAAAAAACATAGATAAACTTAGAGCTTTTAGGCCCTGCTGAAATGCCGCTCCTGCCTGACAGAGTAGGGTTAACGTTTTAAATGTGATAAGGCTTCCAGGACAGGGAAAAAGATGCACCGATTTGCACATTATTGCTTCACACCAATAATGTGAAGTTCGGTTGTTTTTCACCATGTCAATGAGACAGTCATGTTTATTCAAAACACTCTGATCTTGAACCAAGTGTTACCAGTAGTGCTACACAGTTTGTTGTGTTGTGGGAATTCTAAAAGAGCAGATTTTGGGGGTTGGACACACTCAACAAAAGTCCACCTTGAGTAAATCCTTTAGCTCCTCCATAGTTTGTTTACTGGCCACCTCATCATGGACTGTTTGGCCACAGTTTTTCACCACTGACTCCAGGACCTACGGAAAGATGTCACATCATACACTTCAGTAAAGATATACACAGTATTGCTTGACTGTTTTGTTGTTTTGCCTGCACAGGCCTTACCTCCAGAGCATAGAGAGCAACATGAGGGTTTTTGTCATTCAGCTTTTTCTTAATGGCCCCGATCGCATACTTGGCTCTGTAAGGGCAAATAGATATTGTTTACATGAGAAACAAAAGTCAAAGTACTTACTGAAGACGCCTTAATAAAAATAGGTAAAAAGGCATCTAATATGTGGGTCAAATACCAAATTTGATCGAAAAAAGGAACGATTTACTCACTGAGCATCTCCTTGGCGAATTAGATCACAGATTTGCAGGATGGACTCCCAGTCGGTTTCCAGCAGCAGCTGGCTGGTGGCTTTATCTGCACATATGAGCCAACATTTTATCATGTTTGTGTTTAATGTCCAGAATGATCTGAGCTGCTTCTTTGTGATAAACTGCGTAACAGATCGTGTCGCGGTGTGACGCATATTAAGGTGCGTAATATAAAACAAAGGAATCATCTATATAATCAAAAATGTGTACATAATCTTCCGTAAACACACTCATAAAGCTTAGCTAGCCTAATTGTGTGGCTAATGGGGTGTTCTTTTTGAACGTCAAACCCCAATTTATATCAGATCCATTCCCTGAAAAACAACAATTCTTTATTTTTTTATACAGCCTAGTAGTTTTAAATCTACGTGACGGTGCTTGATAATCTCAGTCATTTCCTTGGGGTGATTTAATCCCGAAGTGAACATCGAGGAAACTTAGCATAGCGAATAACAAGTGTAACACGGAGACAATGTAGGGTGAGTTGGCTATTTGTAACACGATAAGCCTACCAAAAGGCCACATACAACTCTGGGCTGGTTCATGATCATGTTGCCAAACGAGTGATCCAATTTAGGCCCCTAAGCAATAGTAAAATTGTTAACGGGATAAAATTAGCTAGCTGGCCCAGGAGCCACAGCCCCATGTCTGTCAAAACAATACACAGGGAAACGTCGTACATTGACTCATCGTTGGCTAATACCCCATCAAACCTAACAAATGCTGTACCAACGTACCGAGAAGACGGTCAAAAGTTCCGCCACCTTTCCCCATGATAGAATAAATGCGTTTAGCGCCTGTCGATGAGTCCCGTGTAGTCACTCCCGAATCGAGGTATTTTCGCTGATGTTAGCCTGTTAGCCTGCTAGCTCGTGTGTTAGCTGCAGATCACAGCTGTACAGCGCTTCCTTCTTCCAACTTCCGGAGTGGAGGCGACACCTGGCGGATTTCCCCCTCCTAGCGGCTCAATCTGACTGAATTCTAAACCCGACGCAGTTCTCTTTGCACCGGTAGGAGGTGCTGTTGGACCTTAACCTGTAGGCCTTTCTGAGATTGACAAAGCACACATTTTTAGAATAACAACACATTTCACTGCAGCATAATAGAGAAATAGAAATAGAGAATAGAGAAATCACAGCTCTGCAGATGTGGAGTACAATAATGGTTTAACCTTACATGTGCAAAATGCTCATTGTCACTGTAGCTGTGGACTTTAAGACACTGTAGTCTTTTTTTTTCTTCATATAAATAGATTACTTTGTCTCAGTCTTCACCGTGTTTTCACCATGCCATACAGTAGGATAGCAACATTAGTCTTAGGTCATGCATGAATCACTACCTGGCACTTCAGACAGTGGCGAACATTGTTATTGTGGTGCTGTAATGAGCACCACCGGGGTGATCACTATTCTGTTGGTCACGATTCTACAATCATTAGATTACAGCTGTGTTACAGCCAAAAGGCAGGATGTGTTGTTTTAGAATTATAGGTTGGAAATGACTAAAATATTAAATATTAAAGCTTCTGTAAATTATCCTCTTTCACCCTCATCCTCACAGCTACACAGGAAAACAACTGAACTGCTCAAAGCCTAATGAATAAAGATGCTTGTAATGAGGCTTGTGACATCACCCACACTAAGATTATCCTTTCTAACAAAGCTAATCAAGGCATGTTACATCTTTTCTATTTTGAGAAGGATATTTATTGATTTCCTTTGCCCTTGAACGAACGATGATGACAGGAGGACATAAAAGTCCACACATATCCTGGCTTGATTTGATGCCACAAAAAATCTATGCATAATTATCTCAGAAACAAATATATAGACACTATGAACTCCCAGAGGGGGATTTAGAAGACGCTTTATTGTATTTTACACTGATAGAGAGACGAGTTATTTTCAGATATCAGGGTCGAACAGAGAAAGTACATTAAATCTAAAATAATTACAAGAGGCAAAGTCAAAAACGGAGGGATCAAAGTCGTCATATTTTCCAGACAATTCAGTGCCTAAACATAACCTTTGACCTGTGAGGCAGGTGCCCTGCGAGGACTACTTTCTCCACTGCTGAAAGTAGGAGAACCCGTCAAGCCAGGGGGACTCGACCCGGCATAGAGCAGAGAGCCCCCGATGAGGAGGAGAGCCGAAGCCCCCCAGCCGATATAAAGAGCAGGGCCAAGCTCTCGCTTGTGAGGGGCCGCCACATGTGGATCATAGAAATCCCTGATGATGGAGTGGGCTGTCCAGCACACGGGCACGAGGTAGAGGAACCCTGCGATGGCGAACAGGGCACCGGAGATGCGAGCGAGGCGAGCCTTGACACTGTTGACGCCGATACATTTAGTACACTTGACTCCAAGGACCCCAAGAGCCAAAGCCATACCGCACATCAAGATGGAGAGCACGGTGAGGCCCCGGGCTGCCTGCATGTCGCTGGGCAGAGCCAGCATGCTGTCGTACACCTTACACTGGATCTGACCGGTGCTTTGCACGATGCAATTCATCCAGAGGCCTTCCCAGATGATCTGAGCAGTAACGATGTTGTTACCGATGAAGGCAGTGACTCGCCACAGGGGGATGGCGCACACAACTGCTCCGCACACCCAGCCCACAATGGACATGATCAGACCCAGCAACTGCATGCCTGTAGTCGCCATGGTAACAGGTTTGAATCAGATGGACTTATTTCAGCCTGTGCTTGGAGCAGATGGTCCTCTTATAGTCCCACCAAGAGCTTCACTGGGAAATAGCACGTTTCCAAAAACTGGGCCGCCAGTCTTCGGGAGGCAGCGTTCCTGAGATCAGCTCGTGTTGGGCAGCTATGATCAAAAGAAAGATGAAAAAAAGACGGATAAGCTTTAGATGAGTTCTGAAAGAAAGTTGCACTGCAAACATTAACAGCTTTTCAATTTTACACAACTGAGCATTCTTGCCGGCCGAAAAAGACAACCAGAGCATATATTTATCATAAATATTTGGTAGCAGACTGAGAGGCCCATGTTTATAGAATACCAACCAGAACACGGAGAGAATGGCAGCCTTTGACACGATCGTAGGTGTCGAGCTGCGCCGTGCCCAGGGAGTGGACTATCTCGGAAAAACATGAGGAGAGCCCAAACACAAGCATCTTTCATGTAGGCTCGGAGAGTGGGCCAAAGGATCTGTGTCATCTGCTTAGCACAACTTTCCTTATTTTAGCCTCCCCATTCTCACCATAAAGTGCTTAAAGTCTAAAAAAATTCTTGAAAGTTAAGATGAAACTCCAAATACTCAAAACTGACCACTGTGGAGTTTCTCAAAGGTGCCAAAGGCCCCATCCTCTGTACTCAAAGATAGTTTTCATGTGAATTTTGCTAAAATGGGATCATACACACCTGCCTGTACAATACAAGGAAAAAATGAATGCATCTGACACCCAGATCTTTTTATTGTTATACTTACCTTAATCAGACAATCTCAGCTCTTTTCCTGGGACCAGGGCTTGGTGTCGTGGCTGTTCGGGCTCTTGATCAGCAGTGACAGTGGATGTTATGTACGATGAGTCCACAGAAAGGCCTGGCAGCAGGTGAGCTGGTCGGGTGGACCAAGGTGTGGAGCACAGATCAGCTTACTGAAGATGGGGCTTCCCTCCGAGGCGCCAGTCTGTGCTGCAGTGGGCAGGAGCGTGGCCACTTGTGTGTCGGTGTGTGAATGACCGAATGTGTTTGAGTATCTCCAGTGCCTGGTGTGCAAACACAATGGCCTCCTGTTTCCCTGCGCCCTCCCTCCCCGATCCTCCTCAGCCTCTGTCCGGGCCCACTGGACCCTTGTGTCCAACCACGCTCAGCCAGGCCTTCTATTATCTTTTCCCCCAACGTTGACTTGCTTGTTCATTTCTGAGAGCTCTTCTCTTCTACCCTCCTCTCGCCTTTACAATCTGTTTTGAGATTAAACTGAAGTTGCTGCAGTGCATGCAGCCATTGTTGTGCTCAATGTTCCAGCAGGAGAAAATGTCTTGAAGATTTAGAATTAAATAAGGGAATAACTAAGATAATCACTGTCTCAATATATTAAATATAATATCTAGATGCTACAGAAACTTGAGGAGATGACCAGTGGAGCAGCGTTTTTGCCAGCGTGCAGGCGGCCTGGGCTGAAAAACGGAACCAGCCTGTCGGTAAAGGTGTCTGTGAAAGTGTAGATATGAACTCCAGATTCTGCAGAGTAGAAGGACACCCGGCCTTCTGTGTAGTCCAGGAAAATGGCCACCTTTTTGGGTCGGGGCTCCAGAGCTAACGGGGTTGCAGGAGAGGTGTTGGCAATGTACTGGCCGCCTGTCTTCAGGCCTAAAGTCCAATATCCATTTGCAGGGCAGACGGTGAACTTCCCCTTTCTGTTTATGGACTGTCTGACCACACCCAGGTTCCACTCAACCTTCTCCTCGACCTCCACCTCCCAGTAGCACCTCCCGCAACTGAAGCTTTCTTTGGCCAGCACGTTGGCTACCCGGTCAAAGCGCTTCGGGTTGTCCGGAACCTCCCGGAGCTTGTCCGTGTGTCTCACCTGTTTCTGGTCGTCTGAGACACACAGGATAGGGTGGGCCGTCTTTGCACTCAGATTCACATCAACTGGGAAGAAAGGTTGACAAATCCATCTTTCATCAAACTAAATGCATTTATCAAAAATAGGATAACTATAAAATATTACCTGTGTATTTCTCAAGTCTTTTGAGTTCTGCCAGAAAAAAGAAAATGATCTTAACTTCACTGACACTCAGCAAATGAATGTTGAATATTGTTTTCCTCACCAGATTTGGTAAGTCTGTTGACCTCCACCTTGATCTTTTCCCAAATGTCTGACAACGCTCGCCTGGTGACCCCAACACAAGGGTCGGTTTCCAGGGCAACCTTGGACCAGTCTTTCATCTCCGAGATGCACAGAGTGGGAGCAGTGTTCTGCCAACAGACCAGTATAAATCACCATCACCCCACTGTTGCCACACCAGTGCACAGCATGAACGGCCTCACCTCAACCACTTCCTCCGTGTCTTCGCTTTGATCGATGGGGACAAGGACTGCAGAACCTGGTTCAGCAGCCACTTTCCTTAACTCCTGAACCTCATCTTTCAGTTCTTCCAGCAGAGTTTTCATCCGTGTCTCCTCCTCTTTCTGCCTTTTTTCAATTGCCGAAACCACAGCCTTGTGACTCTTCTCCATGGCATTGACCAAGGCGGAGAAAACCTTCTGGCTCTCTCGCACCTCCTTGAGGTATGAGTTCTAATTGGACAGCACCATGCGTCATCATTCAACAATACGAGTGGATTTCTTTCAAGGTTTTGGATACTAAAAAATGTTTAGCACACCTTTTGGAGCTCGAGGGAGTGTTTTAACCTTTCAATCTTCTGTAGACGTTCCTGAATCATTTGCTCAATATCAACATTCTGTGACAAAATGAAACATACAGAAATTCTTTTAACTCATCTTGAGGCGACGTCGCCACCATGACAACAGACTAATGCAGTGATGTACCGGTTCCTCATCTGCCGGCTTTTGCGGCCGGGTCGTCCTGTATTTGGTTGAGACATCTGCCAGAATATGGTTGACGCAGAGGTCCACTTTGTCTGGAAAGACTCTCTTGCAGTTGGGGCAGTACTTGGACTGGTGTCGTGTCCAGTAGCGGCAGAGACAGGACAGACAGAAGCTGTGTCCACATGGTATGGTGGCCGGGTTGGTGAAGATGTCCCTACACAGAGAGCACAAGAAGTGCTTCTCATCCAGCAGGCTTATTGTAGAAGCCATACCTGAAAACAAAATATTCTTTTACATTTTTTAACCTTTTTTTTTGGGTAAATATTCTTTTGGAACTGATAGAGTTTTAATACAAATGAAGGTATGGTGACACTCTTTATAAAATGGCAACACATTTCTTTTCTTTTATTGATTTATATCCATTAATTTGTGACGAGGAAGTACATTTGGAGGACAAGGATAAAAATAAATAATATATTCAGTCTTTAATCACTTATGCGCCTGCAGCTACAGAAGCAGCAATTATTTTTCTTTTCTCAGGAGGTGACGTCAGCCACTTGAGAGAAACAGCATTCTTCTCATAACACTGAATGACATTCAATGTAGTCCTTTCAACTGCATTGAAATACAAATTCAGCCGAGCTTGTACACCATGCATTCTCCTCAGATACTTAGTTACTTTACAGTTTCCTTGTGGTAAAAAAAAATTCTGTGCGTATGGAAACCTGTAAAGTATGTAGTCAAACAAGTAGCAACCAAATAGTTTTTTACTTCGTCAGGTACCCATCAAGCAAAGGTTACACCACAACAATCTGCTACTAAAATTCAGATGTTTTTTTTTTTAAATTTGTGAGTTCTGCTCTGATTCATCTGTACTCTGGTCTGGGAAACACTCTGATTACGCAACACATTTGATCAATGGTTCACAGCTCCGACTGTTGTTGAACAAGCATGCCAGCGTTAATCCTACAAGGGAAACGCAACTCTTTGTTGAGCAAAACGGAGACTCACCTGTCCAGATCAACGCTGTAGCCGGTCCAAACTGATTTAATTCACAGTTTCAGGAAACACTACATGATACTACGAGGCTAATCGACACTACAGATCACAGAACAGGTGCGCTGGGGTGTGTGTTTTCTAAAAAAAAAAAAAAAGGCAGAGCTTTAGTCACACGTATTCACACGTGAGGCTCCTCCCTGAATGTTATCTGAGCTGAACTTGAACACAACAGGAAATGTGTGACAGGTCTTTATTGAAAGAGCAGACTTACACTGTTAGATCTCTGTTTGTGAGTGCAGGTAACCTGTTTTACGTTTTTAGTTTCTAAGGAGGAATAAGAGCACATTATCTCTGTTCGTCACGGTCGAGAAGTTGCAAAGAAACGATTGATGAAGATGGCGTTAAAGTTGAGTCTAGCGGGAGGAGCCACTCTGTTCTCCATGTGCTTGATGGCTACCTGGGCTGTTCCTCCTGCCGACCCACCTACAGCCCCACCGATGATCCCGTAGAGAACCATCCCACCTGGCCCCTCTATGGATCCAATCAGGGCCCCCACTATGGCTCCAGCTACCAAACCTGTCCCCAGTCCCCTGGCTAGGGACGTCCTCAACCAACCGTTGTCCATCTCGGCCTTGGCTCTTATCTCTGTCCCAAAATGAA
>CAAE01014626.1:208002-246207 GCA_000180735.1 Tetraodon nigroviridis | reverse complement strand
AGCTCCTGGTCTTGGCTACGATCTCTCCAGTTTTTGCTAAAAAGGTGAAAGCGGCCGCCGTACTTCTCGATCAGTTCTTTCAGGTGCCAGTCTGTCTTCCTCACCCTGTTTTCCAGTGCAGCTACCTCCACATTTCCATCGTAGGCCAGGAGAACCATGCAGTGCCTCAGGCAGTGCTGACCGAAGCGTTTCCGCATCAGTTTGGGAGCTTTCATTTCATTCAGGGAGATTGCCTCCATGTCAAAGGCAACAAGAAAGGCATGAGGACCAGGGATACATAAACATTTAGACCTTCTTAGCTCCATCTTTCTTTTGGGTTGTGATATATCTTTATCATAGATGTTTGGTCCATTGATGACAACCACTCTCTTGCCAGCCAGCTCTCCAGTGTTCTTCCTGCTGACAGAAATACTGCGGATATCTTTAGAAAAAACCTCCCTCCCAAGGATGGCATTAGTCAAAGTAAACTGTGTGGGTCCTCTGCTTCCAACCACCATGAGTCTTAATTCTTGAGATCCTGTGAAAAGACAAAAGAAGCACGAATTAAAATAATCCATAGTGATTTTCTCTTATTAGCCATAGTTTTGAAATGTGACATCTTTAGAACTAAATGTCTTCTAAAAAACAAAAACAAACAAACAAAAAAAAAAAACCCTGAGCTTTTCTTTGCTATTTCAAATGTCCCCCCCCCCCCCCAAAAAAATTGCTCACCTCTGTTTCTTTTACCCATCGTGATCGTGACTCTTCTTAGCTTCTCTCTGGTCTGTACTCATCACCATACTGGTCTGCGTATTCGATGAAAACACAATCTGCTCTGTTGCCAAGCGCTCCCCCACTCCCAGGGTCAAATTTGATATGAAGTGGAAAATGTCCCCAGGCTTTAAAAGGGGAACAAATATGGTCACAATCAAAAATGTTCACACTGAGATTCAGAAAGAGACAGTTTGATCAGTTCTTGAGTATGTCTGTCCTTTTCTAATTAATTTACTTACTTTGATTTCCTACATACAGACCACCATTATAAACTATTTTTACACAGTTATGCAACAAGTGCTGACGGATAGTTATTTTAAATTAGAGAGGGAAAAAAAACCTCTGCTTTAAAATTACATTTAATTAACTGATTGATACATTAAAAAGAAACATTTATAGAGCTTTTTTACTGCTAAGGTCAGCATTGATCCCAAAACTAACCCTACAACATTATGTCACAGCCACTTGGCCAGACTGTTATGTTTTTTTCTGGGAAAATCAATACCTTCTTAAATTAGTTTGGCTGGGACCAATGCACAACTATAAAAAAAAATGGCCAGTATCATTGTCGCCATACCCAAAGTGTTTACAGAGCTGTTTTAATGTTTTAATGCACCTAATATCACATGTCAAAAAAGAACATATTCTTATACTACCATAAATCTAAAATAATAAAATTAGGGGAATATAGTACTGTTTTTATTGTATGTATTTAACCGACAAAAACACAACAAAGCAGTTGCCATTTTAAAAAAGCCCAAAGTGCTGATAAATATCAGTGATGGATGAGGCAATAAAGACTAAAGACCTCGTACTGATTAACAGCGTTACGTAAAAAACAATGAGCTTTCAGTGGTATACTTTGGATGATCAAAATATGATTATATTTTATTTTTAGTTCAACTGTTTCATAAAAACAAAAATTGCAAAATGCCTTATATTCTGATAATGATTCCAGTTCAGACTGTTCTATTTAACAGCAACAATACGTAATTAAATCTACAGTATTGCTTCGTAATGCTGATAGGACGAAACAGCGCCTCCGTGTGGCCAAATGTAACAGAAAGAAGCGTCACGTGACGAGTTATTCAGTGACGTCACTGGAACGCGGAAACGCGCCGAGCGACGTCAGCTGCTTCGTGGTGATGTTTGCCGTTAAAAACGGGACCCTGTGCTCACGTGGACGGACTCAGACGGAGTGTGATTAACTTTCAGACGGGTGCCGTCTCCAGAATGCTAAAACGGACATTGCGGGCGGCCAGGCGTGTCCTCCGTCCCTGTCTGCGCTTCTTCTCCCACGGGGACGGAATCGAACCCCGCGCACGTCTCACCGATCACGCCTCCCTCTACGTGCACGTGAGCCGGCTCCGTCAATTTTACGTCCCGCACTCTTCTGCCAATATAATCCTGCACCCAATACATTTAATTAGCATTTTCAATCTAATAGAAGAGGTACATGGACAGAAAGTTTCATCAGGGTGACCTTCTCCTTCCTTTTCTCTGCAGTGGCCTTACTGCCTCCGCAGGTGTACCTACTGCAACTTCAACAAGTACATATCCAGAGAGAATAATGAGTCCATAATGGCTGAATGTCTCCAGAAGGAGGCAGAGAGCCTGCTGAAGCTCAGTCAGGTGTCCTGGTATGGTCGCTGCTCACGCCTACGTCGCACTTCGGCCATCTTCCTCTGCCGTGCACCTGAGTGGAGTTTTTCTCCACGCAGCATCACCTCTGTGTTTTTTGGCGGCGGCACACCGAGCCTGGCTCATCCCTCGACCATCGCTGCGCTGCTGGAAACTGTCTCCAGACATGCGAGTCTGACAGGTGACGCAGAGGTCACGCTGGAGGTGAACCCCACTCCTGTTGGGACGTCCAAGCTGGAGGACTACCAGCAGGCCGGCGTAAACCGTTTTTCCATTGGTGTACAGGTGAAAACACACAACGCATAATTATCAGACGGCTGACCACTCATTGTAAGATGCATACCAATTTTTTTTTAAATAATCAAGTCCCTGCAGGACGATGATTTGAAACTTCTGGGACGAGACCACACCTCACGCCAGGCTTTGCAAACCCTTGACAAGGCCAGGAGACTTTGCCCCGGCAGAGTGTCGGTGGACGTCCTGTTCGGGCGGCCCAAACAGAGCGTTGAGTCCTGGGAGGAGGAGTTATCTGAGCTGCTGGGCGTGTGTGACGACCATGTGTCGCTGTACCAGCTGACCCTAGAGCGAGGCACCCAGCTGTTTAGACAGGTGGAGGGAGGAGAGGTGACCCTGCCTGCTGAAGAAGTGACGGCAGAGATGTATGAGCGCGCCAGGGCGATTCTTCACCGGCGCGGCTTTCTGCAGTATGAGGTGTCAAACTTTGCGCGGAATGTAAGCAGAACAGACAGTTCACGCTGTATGTCCCCTCTTACGCAAACACACACACACACACATGGATGATGTTTGGTTTTGTGTTCTTCAGAACGCTGTGAGTCACCACAATATGAGCTACTGGCAGGGCAGACAGTACATTGGTGTTGGTCCAGGTGGGGTCAAAGGTCAGCAGAGTATCAGCATTACATCCGCGGATTCCACGGACCTTTTTTTTTTTCTGTGCCACAGGAGCACATGGCCGGTTTGTTCTAGGGGCCCAGGGAGGTGCCGTTCGTGAGGCCAGGACCCAGACTTTGGAGCCTGACGCGTGGATCCGTGAAGTACAGCAGAGGGGACACGGGACGCGGAGGCGGATTCAGCTGGACCACCTCGAGCTGTGAGCTCTTGCACTTACAGGCTGCGGTGTTACATATGATCACGACTATATGTGATCATCACACGAGGAGCTGCCATTTCCGCCAAGCGAAATGTAACAGATACACATGGGCCAAGGCCGAGCGTATGATGTAACATGACGGAAGGGACCCGGTGTCAGAGTTCACCAGAGCCTTTCTGTCTGTTCGTGTGAAACTCCATTATCACCCGCTGCTCCTGTTATCCTTCCGTCTTTGCCCTGATGGAAAACGTTTGTTCCGCAGATTGGAGGAGGTGTTGGCGATGGGAATGAGAACGACGGAGGGCATTAGTCACGAGGTCTCCTACTCCCTGAAAGTAAAGGTAATTTTCAGGAGTCAGAGAGAGAAAAGTCAACGCTTTTGTGGCTATTTTCTGCAGCACTGGGCGCTCTTTAGCCCACAGCTGGGACTGCGTGACGTCTTCGGGGCATCCGTCGATGTGCAAGACTACCTAAGGAGCGGGAGACTCATTCTCGATCCCAGGTGACTCACCATTATATCATCTAACAAGCTGAACTCTAAAACACGTAGAATCGCATTAAGGTACCGGCCTTAAAGTCAGCTCTGCTCACAGCCGCTTCAGTCGTGTTTGAACCTTTGTTGACTCCCCCCATCAGAGGTCTGCGCTGCTCCCGGGAGGGTCTGGCCTTGCTGGACAGCATGCTGCCTGCGCTGCTGGTAGAGCTGCAGAGCCGGGTCCGAGTCTCCGAAACGGCCGAAGGGCCGAGCAAACCTGCCCATCACCACGGCAACGTAGAAGGAGCCGGAGAGCGTCCAGGTGCTGTGGGCCAGTCGGACATTTAGCCACCATGTAAACCACAATGACGTTCCCACTGTTTACTGCCATACTTTTATTTAATTATATGCATTTTAGCTGATGGTTCATAGAAATCTCTTGAATCGGCGCTCAACATTTCTTTTAACGCTCCAGCAGGCACCCGTTATTGTTCCTGCCACGGACCGTTTATTTTTACCACAGTTGTACTTTCATAACTGCCCCACGCAGGGTTACACGCGGGCTTTTCCAGCCTGCCTACCGGCACCTCTGGGAGCGAGTTATGTCAGAACGCCCAACCGCAAGCCCGGTTTTCGCGCCGCCGCAGCGATCACGATGCTTTCAACCTAACAGATAAAGAAACAGCTTGTTCAGTTTTCCAGATTCTTCTCTTTCTTTTCTCTAAATGCATTTGAAAGCAGCAATAGGAGGCTCGAAGGACGCACTCGCGTTTATTTTTAACCCAGAAGAAATGGGCTGCAACGCACTGAGCAGCTCATCACTTCCAAGGCCAGAGCGAACAGAAATGCTCCTTCACAAACGCGCTTGAAGGATTCGGAGGGACTGTCAGATGAAGTGTCTGTTGATATTAATGGAAATTCTGCTCAACATCAGCCCAGGCCCATCTGAGCTCTCTCCATGGTGCTGATTTCACCCCGTTCAGCCTGTCCCTTCCTCTCGCCCACCTCCTGCTTTTCAATCAATGACTCCTCGCCTCTTTTTACGGATAAATATTGCGGTGATTCACGAGAGTGTAAATTTCTGGCGCTTGGCTGACTGAGCGGCCTTTGTCACACATCGCCACTCACGTTCGGTGTCGGTGGTGGGAGGTTTACGGCTCGGAACGGCCTCATGTTTGACAATTGGAGGATATTTACGGTCTGCGGTTGAGTCATCACCTCCCACACACTAATAATTACGTTCATATCATAATTTAGGATGATGTTGACCATGAGTCCAGTGGACCTATTTGACCTGTTGCATATGTAAAGAATAAAGAACCGATAAAGCAGAGGAGGTTAAGAAATGGTCATTTTTTTATTCAGAGCATAATCACAACTACAAAATAATAGATGAATACACCGGTCCAGCCAGGTGCTACAGAGTATAACTCCTTACATAATACGACATTGCAGTATACTACTACAATTGGGTTTTCGAGAAGCTTCAGGATTCATTGAATCTGACACCTCTCGGGTTTGTTATGTTTGGTGCTGGAAGACAGCACCATCCGCAGGTCGCTGGTGAAGCTGGGCCGGCGCGCCACCGGGTCCACGGCGGCGCAGGGCGCACCGAGCCCCCGGGCCCGCGTCCCTCTCCCCCGCTGGCTCCCGCACAAAGACTGGTAGGAGACGATGGATATGAGCTGGTGCCGCGACGGGGCGGTCTCGTCGGGCAGCCCGCCGAGAGAGGCCAGGGTCCTGAACGCAGCATCCAGACCGCTGCCGTCTTTCGCGGAGGTTTCGAAGTACGCCGCGTCCTCGCCGAGGATCTCCGTCACCTGGGGACGCCTGGGGCCCCGGGGTGCCTTCAGGTCGGCTTTGTTACCGCAAACCACCGCCGCGATCTTTGCGGGAGTCTTCAACTTTCTCAGCTTCGCTTTGGCCGCTCTGATCTCGCTGAGCAGCTCGCAGATTTCACTGAAAGACTCGCCGTCGTCCAAACTGAACACAAGCAGAAAGATGTCACCTAAAAGCCAAAAAGATCACTTTAGTACACAGGCACAAGTGAAACTGCAGAACATTTTTTTCACAGCTGTTTCTTTTCCACCTGTCAGGATGGACAACCTCCGCTTGGCTGGGAAGTTCCTCTCGCCAGAAGCCTCCAGCAGGTCGATCTGGTACGCCTGTCCTTTTATGTAGAACACTTTTCTGTGAAAGTCCTCCGTCGTTGGCTCGTAGCCCTCTTCGAATTCTCCCCCCAGAAAGCGCCGCAGGATGTTGGTTTTGCCAACCTTGGGCGCCCCGAGGACGACCACTCTGTGGCAGTTCCTGGGCTTGGCCAGACCCAGCTCCAGCAGGTCCACGGATCTGAGAGCCAGTCGGTCGGTGGACGCGGAGGACCTGTCCGCCGTCTTCTCCTGCTGCCTCCAGTTCACTTTGACCGTCCTGACGACACCCATGCCCATGCTGGAGACGGTGGCGTGCTGGGGGACCGCGCTCTGCGCAACTGGGTGCGCCAGTGGAGGTTGCCCGGTGAGAGAGTTCAACATTTTGAAGATGCCATCAACGGAAAGGTAAAACTTCTCTGTTGTGTTCATCTCCTGTTCACGAGTGTCTCCGGACACCGAGCGGCGGCCAAACATCTAGTTAGCCAGGTCCTCCATGTGTGCGTCGGAGCGGAGCCGAACGGCAGCTTTTATAGGCGAGCTCGGAGCGAAGGCTGTGCGTCACCGTCTTATTCAGGCGACACTCTCCTTTTATAGAAGCATAAAGCAAACTGCAGAACCAAAAAAGACCTCCACTTTACACTTGTGCTTCTGTGAATTTCCTTTGAAGAAATGTCCTCGCAGATTCATCTGGAAGTACAGAAAAAGGCGCGTTTAACTGCTTTGGTGCAGCTTTTCGAGATGCTTTATATTATTTGACTTGTTTCATGTTTTCTACAAGCCCAGAAATATTATATATCCAAATATTTAACATGGAATTACACAAGAAATACCCCAGATTTAAATGTATGCTCTATTAAACGGCTTTTGATTACCACTTGCAGTAATTTTCTGCTCATTTTGGGCAAAGAAAATGCGTCCGTCTTGTAGCCATGGACACGGAGGAGAACACTAATTGTCTGTGTTCACTTCCTTCTGCTGTCATAGTAACCGTCTCCATTTGGTATTGTTTAGTATTGTTCAACCTTATTGTGTTTTGATATTTTTGTTGTTTTTGTTCTTTTTAAAAACATTATTACCATTATTAGTATTATTTGAAAAGACAGCGTTTTCCTGTAGCTCAGCCCACTGAAACTGGGTCTTGATGAACTGATGAAACCCACCCTGCATTCATCTACAGTCATCACGATACTGGCATTTTACTCTCTGCTGTGGGATTGATGGGGTCATGATGGAATCATGGACTATGGGCTCCTCAGTTTTATCAAATAGATACTGACGTTTTCACCCCCACACTCACATACATTTTATCAGTCAATTAATGTTCTGTCCAGGCTATCCCATAATAAAATAGGGCTCTTTTTTGACTTAGGGTCCAACCAGTAACTCCCCACAAATTAGAGGATTTGGCCAGGATAAAGACCCAACATTTAGCCTGGTGTTCTGGAAATATGGTAATACGGCAAACGGGCGCTTGGGGGCAGCAGAGAAACACAATCGGTCCAGGATTGACGGGTCATAGAAATAAGATCGTTTGTGTGTTTGCATTAACTTTTTCTCTCTCCTGGAGACGTCGCTGGCGTGAAGCAGAACTGGTGTCCCAGGCTTCCCTCTCCTCCCCCTCTTTTTCGCAGACCTCCCCTGTCTCCCCCTGCCTGACCCAATCAGGCTTTTGTTGGGAAACAATGACTGCTCAGGCCTGCGTTTTCAGGAGAAATAAAGACACGAGATTCCAAGACATAGAGGAGGGCCCAAAGGGCCATATATACCTCAAGACACCCTGATTTTTGTTCAATTCAAATATAAAGAAAAATTACAATAAAGCTGTAGAAATACCACAGAAGACAATCTTGTATTTGAATAATAACAATTTTACTTGGACCTACCATACCCTACCTCAACTTGTTTGATCCTATGTAACCTCCGCTCAATGGTTTTACCCTTGTTGTTTCAGGGTGGAGCTGGTATTTCCCGTCTGTCCTGCTCAGTCAGCCCACACCAGGATCCGCCATCAGCCTCCTGCTCCTCCAATAATAATTACTCCAGCATGAGTTCACACATTGCACAGGTGGCCCTGGAGGGTCCCTTTGCAGAGACCGAGCCCAGGTCAAAGTGGGTGCAGGGGAGATTTGTGAGGCCAGGAGGGGATGGAATTTGACTTCCCACAACCATACATTAGAGGTGATGAATAAATAAAGAGCAGAGATGCACCGAGGAAGCTGCAGGGAAGCAAATGCAGATTGTTGAAGGTTCCTGGAAAGGAAATGAGTCATTCATGCTATCAGGATTGGTAATGCAAATATATCGTTTAAAAATTACCATAATATAGGGTGTTCAAGTGATACTTGCTGTTTGGGAGAAGAAAGCGAATTTATTGTATTTTTAAACCACACAGCTAAGCTCCCGCCTCATGCACACGCATGCGTTTCCACACAAGCAGTGAAAGGGTTAAGTCAGTGAGCCGTCCTCCCCCTTTCTCTCCCTCCCTCTCTGTCCATCCATTTTTATTTCAGCGTGAATGTGTGTGTGTGTGTGTGCGCGTGTGTGTGTGTGTGTGTGTGTGTGTTGTTTTAGGGGATCTGTCCATCTCCAAACCAGCTGGATCGGTGAGGAACTCACCCAACTCCACCCTGGTACCAAAGCTGCGCCGTTGCGCACGAGTTTGGCGTTTGTTCCGGGCGCGCACGGCCGTTCGCGGACGCCTACCTTTGCGCTTTAACGCTCTTCGGAGTCCCCCCTCCACCCCTGGTCTGAGTCCGATGGGACATGTCGAGAGGCGGAGGCGTTTCTTCCTCGGCCGAACTGGGACCCCGCTGACGCGCTATGACATGAAGGTAAGGAGGGAGGTGGAAACTTTCCAATCCGTAGTTTCGTCGAGGTTTAAACTTTTCACGTCGGGAACAGCTGAGTCACGGTCTCCTACTCACCTCCCCGATCTGCTGACGGTAAACACACGATAATGGATTCCAGTTGTCCTGGTTGGGGACTGAAAGGACAGGTCAGATCATTTCCAAACTCCGTCTTTCCCCCATGGAAGGCTGATCAGGAACCATGCCAGGGCGAGCACCTGAGGCCTGATCTGGGTGCTGTTTAGACTTTCCCCTCTGGGTGTTGTCTAGTTCCACAGATTATATGGGCAAATGTTAGTAAAAGCACTTGTGTCAAGGTCTTTGGTAAAGCCTGAGGGTCATTTTCTGTGCTCCATCCCTGTTATCAGCCACTGAGTTTGAGACGATTTATTGTCCATCTCCATTGTGCTTGGACCAGGAAGGGAGACGGGGTGAGGACTCTGGCTGCTTTAATCATCCAGTCATCCTGTGGCTTTGTCCTTCCAGGACGCCAGAGACGGTGGGAGTGAGCTGTCCTCTAGACCGCCAGGCTGCGGCCACCGCTGGAGATGTTAGCTCCTCTTCAGCGGCGACCATAGCTCCACGGCGCTGTCTGAGCCAACCTGTGCTCTCAGTAACGCTCTATTTTAAGCACAGACGGCACGCTCTCTTTTATTCATAACTGTGCGGTCGGCATTCCTTTTATCCACGCAACCTGAATTTTCAACACCGATAAAGAGCCTGACAGCTCAATGAAGGGATCCATTGTCCTCGCTCATCCATTTGTGTGCCTGGGTAGGCAGGTGAGGCAGATCTGGGAGTGGGAAAGTTTCCGGCTGACTCACTTTCCTGACGGTGAGGAAGTCGATTCCAGCGTTTGAGACAAAACATGGGCGCAGTAATCGATGAAATGTAAATATAATGATTCTAAAGCTGAAACCGTAACAGGCAGCTGTGGAGACGGTGCTTCTGTGAGTGCTCCGAAGGCCGATGGCAGCTGTGACGTAATCGGGTTAAGAAAAACCGTAGAGGTGGAGCCTCTTCTCCGGTTTCTAGTACTCCAGGATATAATGCAGATTTCAAGAGGGAAGGTGTAAAACTAATATTTAACTTCCAAGAAAGGAATAGCTCATTTTTGAGCTGTACACACTGGTCACAGACTCTTCAGGAAATCTGAGCACGGGTCTTGTGTTTCACATCAATCCTCGTGTGAAACGTATTTTCTTTGTAAAAACAAAACATTAAAAAAACGATCAAATTCCACTCCATGTGTTCTTCCCAGCAGGATCTCGACTGTGGACGTCTCTGAAGCTGCAGGACCACAACAGCCTTTCTTCACGGAGCAGATTTGAGGAGTACCATCCTAAGCTGAGGTGACCCAGCGGGCTGGCCTGCTGCTAGATCTTATCGTCAGTCAGAGGAACACGACCGGCACCATGCAGACGTCGTCCCTCCGCCGACAGATGAAAAACATGGTCAACAACTACACTGAGGCCGAGATCAAGGTCCGAGAGGCCACTTCCAACGACCCCTGGGGTCCACCCAGCTCGCTGATGGCTGAGATTTCTGACCTGACCTTCAACGTGGTGGCCTTCACAGAGGTCATGGGAATGATCTGGAAGCGAATCAATGACCACGGGAAAAACTGGCGTCACGTCTACAAGGCGCTGATCCTGCTGGACTACCTGATCAAAACGGGTTCCGAGCGGGTGACCCAGGACTGTCGGGAGAACATGCCCATCATCCAGACACTCAGAGACTTCCAGTACGTAGACCGAGAAGGGCGGGACCAGGGAATCCACATCCGGGAGAAGGCCAAGAACCTGGTGGCTCTGCTGAGGGATGAGGAGAAGCTGAAGAAGGAGAAGAGCCAAGCTTCGAAGACCTGGTCACGTGTGGCAGGGGTCACCAGCGGCTTCGGGTCTGGATCCATGCCTCCTCCATACCCAGGCGGTCGCAGTAGCCAGCAAAGTTCGGCGCGGTACCACGAGGATGGATTTGGCACATGCAGAAGCTCACAGTCTGGCTATTACTGTGAGTAGATGTGATATCGTTTAACACCAGGAAACAAAACACTACATCTACTGTGGTTGGTTAAACGACATTCCTCCTCTCTGTCCTCCGATAAAGACCCATCACTTCCTTTAACCGATCACCTGCCTGATTCTGTTTGGCGCATTAGGCAGGATAAATAAGGAGGGTTGTTTCATCTTATACTAAGTGAAAACATGTTTCAGTTTTGCTCTCAGGTTGTGGTTGGACACCGACATTCCTTTCATTCTCGTGTTTACAGTCACGTCAGCTAAACCAGATTTACAAAAGACAGGAGGCCATGTTGTTGCTTCTGGCTGTGAATCCCCAACCGCACAGTCATTTCAGCTAGAGAAATAACGTTTGGTGACATTTGGAGTTTGCTGATTGTGCAGAATAACACAGCGTCCTTGGTAATGTGAGTGCATGTTCAAGGCTGCTCTGTAAGTGACAGGAACCACTTGTACCTCAGGCTTCATTTTTGGTATCTGTGTGGTCTTGATTAGAAAATGTGTTAACGGTGGCACAGATGTTGCTTTGTGAGTCCACCAGGTGGGTAGTTATGCTTTGATGTCTGAGGCCTCAGGCCCACAGGTAGTGTCTGACTGTTTTACTACCTGTGCATCAGAAAAAGTTCTTCTCATAACTTTTTTTTCCCACTTAAACTGTGTTTTTGGCATAGTTCAGGGGCCTAACCCTACTCTGGAGTAAAGAATGTTCCAGGGTTGTGTAACAGAGTGCGTTGTAACGATCTGTAGTACTTTCCTGCCTTTGGTGTCAGGTCACGTGCAAACTACGCTAATTACTTTTTTGCAACAGTGCACAGCAGCAGACTTTTCCTTTTAAAGAAGGACACTGGCACATGCCTTTGGAGACTCTGTGTGTGTGTGTGGAGGGTTGGCAGCAGCGTACTGCCAGGATGTGTTCCTGGAAATGATCGATGTCTGAGACGCGACCTACTGCTGTCTTTTAGCCCAGTGGATTACAGCCTGGCGCTCACACTGGTGCCCGGCCAAACCCCTCCTAGAAAAACCAAAACCTGAGTCCTGGAACCCGCACAGGCTATTCAGGGGCCCTCTGCTCCCTTTTTTAGCACCCTAACTCCCCACACAGCCTCACCATTGTTCTTAGTGCTTGCAGTCAGGCAGACCATGGCAGGCGGTGCTGGTTAAGGCCCAAAACAACAGCCAGGTACAAAAGTGCCAAGCTCTTTTCTGACATGAAAAAAAAAAAACCTCCTTTCAAAAGTCTATTTTTGTTCATCTCTTCCCCAGCTGTCAGTTTTTCCAAACTAACCACCTCATCCCCATGGCTCCTCTCTTCCTCCGCCCTTGTAGCCCCATCTTCTTCTCCTCGTTTAGATCCGGACCTGGAGCAAGCTCGCCCCGCAACCAGCGGAGAAGAAGAGTTGCAGTTGCAGCTGGCCCTGGCGATGAGCCGGGAGGAAAGTCTAAAGGTACCTCTAACGCTGGCGCATGCACACACAAACCCCAACTGTTTCATTCTCGCTGCAGACTTAAAGAGACACGGAACCAAGAAATTCTGTGCGGAGGTGAAACACGCTCACCGCCTGTTTTTACCAGGCTCCGTAACTGAAAGTGATATCATCGTCTCGGTCTTGATGCGGTCATTAAATGGCACTTTGTCCAATCGGGTTCAAAGAGGAGCTTTATTCACAGACGAGTGAGGAAACGGGGAGTGAAAGAGTGAAAGGCCAGACAGGATGCATTACACAGTCCTCCCCTGTCTCCAGGGCAAGGGCACTTACTGCTGCCTGCGGCCTCTGGGAACAGAACAAATGCTAAAAGCTGCATGACTCTTTGATCAAAAGGGTCAAAATGCGATACTGCTTCTTCTCTATGACATCAAATTATTATATTCCTTTGAGTGATTAAGATGGTCATCAAATATCCTGATGATATTTGTGCCATTTTTCTCTTTTTTCTTATCATTTGGATTCTTATTTCATTTCACAAGTCCAGACATGACGTTTGCCTCATTGTTTTTTGTATTTTCGTTTGAGGGTATGCTATGAAGATGAGCTTAATTTGCTTTTATGACAGGCTGTCATCTAAATCCAAATGCTCTTTTGAGGCCTTCTGCATACATAGCATGAAAATAAACAAAGAAACAACTCAATAAAGTAACTTGATGAACTCCCTCCTTGATCCTAGCCACCTCCTACTGTGCAAATGGATGAACAGACCCAGCTCCGGCTTGCTCTGAGTATCAGTAAGGAGGAAACCAAGAAGGTAAAGGTATTTAGGCAGCAGGAAACGCTTCCTTCCTCTCCTGCTGCTCTTTACACTGACATAGATTAAGATGGACAAGACATCACTGCTTCCTCCCGTTGAAAAGAAGTGAGGCCGTTAGAAGAGCTGCTATCTCTCACTGGTGAGCTCATTTGCAACTAGAATCTGTCGATAGTGATGAAGAACAGGAGCCAGGGTGAATAGATCTGGCCTGTAAGGGCTCCTGCCCATCCCTCTGCAGTATCCCAATTCCAAATATGATAATTTGTCCCAATTGCAAATTGTATTGATATGCTGCATCCTCACTTTAAGGAGATTCGCGTGTTGTCCATCTCGATATTCACTCCGGAACTCAACTCACCTCCCTGTCCAGAACCTCTGGCATGCACACTATTAACTCATTCTTCTGTCTAACTTCTGGACAACAGGACAGTCTCGCCAGTGACTAATCATAGCTTCTTCCCTTGGTTCCACTAACATCCAGATTCTCTCCTTTCCAGTACTGAGACACCCCCACAGGTCTCTGAAGGCTTGGCTTTACAGGGGGGACCAGTAGAACTGTGCTGTCTGTGAGAACGTCCATCACCGTTGCCGTTTATTCACCACCATTGTCTGTCCTCTCAATCACAGCCTGTCCAACAAACGCCAGCGACGCTGGATCTGGATGAAGAAAGCCAGTTAAAGTTAGCCCTGAGCTTGAGCAAGGAGGAGCACCAGCAGGTATGGTCCCTCTGAGGCTAGAACACACACTTTCAGATCCCCTGTGCTCGTCTGTTGTATTTTCTCTCTTCGTGCCTCGCTGCCCTTTTGTTATGCTCTCTGTCACGGCACAACGAAACTCTTTGAATCAGTGCTGATTTAGCTTTTCTTTGTTTCACTGTAAGGTTTTTTTTGGTTTATTCTGGGTCACATAGGAAGAAAAAAAAAAAGGTCTGAATGCTTGAGTTTGATATTCAAGCCATAAATATAGAATGATGAGACAGTATGTGAAGCTTGGCGGAACCTTTGACAGCCAGAAGGCCGCCATGTGTCTTTGTCGCTTCACAGGAGGAACTCAGTCGCCAAGGAGACGAGTCGATGCTCCAGAAAGCCCTGGAGGAGAGCAAACGTGAAATGGATGCAAAAGGCGGGGTATGAAAAATTGGGGAGGATGCAACGACTTTTAGCCTCATCAGTAATACAATTTTTGAATAATGTAGAAATTTTATAGGTGACAGTGTACTAGTCACCATGGGTTAGATCAGCAGAAGGACAGGGTTGTATTTAGAAGTAAAACGATGAAAGTATGTTTTGTCTGTGTGCTCAGAATGCCTTCATGGACCTGGTAGATGTTTTTGCCATGCCTTCAGAGCCTCCCAGGGACCGGCCGTGGAACGCTTCACACCCTGGAGACACAGACCCCTGGGACTCCCTGGGTGAGCCTTCCGTGGACCAGGCAGCCTTTGTTTATATTGAAAACTACTCCATTAGTGGAGGATCAAAAAGATGATTACCAAAACCACTGCAGGGTCTTCCTGAATTTTAAAGATGTGGAGGTCTGATTGTCTTTTAACTGGTCTCTCTATTATGGAAGAAGACGGCAGCACCACCCGGAGGGCAGATCCTCCCTGGGTCTCACAGACGGCCTCCAGCAGCCCCCCTCCTCCGTGGGAGCCCCCAGTGGACTCCTGGGATGGATCCCAGAGAAATGTCTCAAATCTCAGTGCCATGGGTCAAGATCTGGCCCTTCCAGGCAAAAAGAGTGAGCGAACGACTCCTCACACAGCTCAGCAGATATTTTTAATTTAACACTCTACCCTGCATTTGATGTGTTTGTAGCCTCCTCAGCAGTCGACCCGTTCTCAGTACCATCAGAACGTTCCCCCCGAATAGGAAGTCCCACAGGTAAACACACTTTGTTACTGTTCTTATGATTCGGCTCTCGCTCCAGCAAGCTAGCTTAATTTTGACCTTTGTCAGATGGGGATTTGTTCGATGAGGCCATGGATGGAGGTCCGGTGGATGAAAATGACCGAGGCGAGAGCAGCCCCGAACCTTTTGACCTGTCACGCCTCAGGGAAGCTCTGGTTGCCCCCAGCCCACGTAAATGCCGGACGCCTGAGGCTTTTCTGGGTCCTGAAGGAGCTTCTTTGGTGAACTTGGACACCTTGATTCCAGTAAATGCCTCAGCTAAAACCACAAACCCATTTTTGTCAGGTGAATATTGGCCCCAAATGTATCATTTAAATTTTAAGTTTTAAACGAGGTCGAATGACACTCAAGAATTGTTTTTTTTCTTCTTAGGCTTAAGTGCTCCTTCTGCAACTAATCCATTCCAAGCTGAAGTGCCCAAATTAACGTTGAATCAAATGAGCTCCACGTCCCCTGCTTCCCACGGCACTTCTCTGCCATACAGTGTCTCCGCGCCGTTGCCTATGAGCCACCAGCCGACCAGTCTCCCTTCCTCCCTTACTCACCCCACCCAGCCTGCCCTGGACCTGCCGGTGGCCCTCCCGGAGCCTTTGTTGCCCTTGTCTTCTGTCAGTAATGATGGATTGCAGGGTGCACAGAACAATCAAAATCCTTTCTTATGAGGACCAATAAAACTGGAATGAAATTCTAGAAATGAAGGGGACATGAGTAGGGAAATCTCTTCTAGTATACACTTAATTACAAATGCAACTGCAGCCCCAAGGACATAAAACAAGCTCTTTGCGATTGTTTTATACTGTGGTATCACGTAGCAACCCTGAGACTGATGCAAGCTGGGTCTGCTCATCACTACAATACTGGAAGTTGCAACCCAAGAGTATAAACGAAACTAGATGATTGCATGAGAAATCAGCCAACTTTGATAAAATTTTGTCAATTTATTATATTAAAATGAGGTAAATGCATCGCTTAATTGGTCTGGACTCTAGCTGTCTCATTTGTTTGTGAGAATGGCATAAAAGCCAGTTTTTGGATTGACAACGTGATCAGGCCAGCGTTCTGATAACAAGCATTAATGCAATCATGTTTTAGTGTACTGTAATGGATTGTTCGGGTTAAACAGGTAAACAGGTAGTTTGAGATGAATGTAAAGGATGAACTTATGCAACGAAATATCCCAAAAAAAGTATAAATTGAATATTGCTGTTGAAGAACTGACTTCAATCAAATACAAAGTTGAAATTACAATGCTTTATTCTTCTGTTTGATTTTATTAATCTCAATGACAAAACTACTTATATATTTATATTTTTATGCGTTTAGTACACTTAACCATATGTGTTGCATAGTTAGTAGTAATACTTTCCTGTTTATTAACCCTTTAGTGTAACAGCAGTCCTTAGTTAGACGTAATTGTTGTTTAAGTTACAGAGACAATCCCATGATCACACAGTTGAAGATTTCTGCATTTGACAACTTTAAACGGCCTGACATTGATTTGGTGATTCCATCGTCCCATCCTGACTGTGTACCACACACAGCATTAATGGTTTTTCTGGTTAAAACCTCTTCACATCATCCGGTGACTTCAACCCTGGGCGCAACTTCAACAGGGTGTGTGAACAAGCTTTGCCGAAGATGCTGATGTCACTTGATGCGGTTTGAAGTCCCGTAAGGCACACGAAGACGGGGTGAAGTAGTTCACTTAATTGCATTGGACTCCAGCCAGTTCAGTACCTCCTGAAGTCCCTGTCCCGAGTGGGCACTGACTTCCAGCAGCGTAACTGGCTGAGGTGCAGAGGCAATAATTTCATCCATTCTGAAAAGTGATTTCATTTCTACGAGGCTCATTGTGCAAGGCATATCTCTGAAAAAGGGAAAAAACAGAAACTTTTTAATATATAGTGATAACTGCTTACAGGGAAGAACTTTAAAAATGTTGGCATTTTCTTTTGAAGGTTCAAACACAGACTTGCAGATACGGAATATGGGTGTGAATGATGGCCTCACCTCTTGTTGAACAGAATTAGCACAGAAACAGGGTGCAGTAGCTCTGCTGAGAGCACAGTCAGAAGCTGGATACAGGACGAAGACACCTGAGCAATGTTGACTGAATCCACCATGAACTGTGACAATATGCACAAAAAGAGTCAAAGAAACTTCAGGGACTGATGTTAAAATATATTAAGACAAACTTACAATTACAGAAGAGCAGTCTTCAAAGTAACTCGGCCATATAGGTCCCATGCAGCCACCCAGCTCTCTCACCGTCACCTTCTTCTTCTTAAGTGTCAAGTCTGTTAAGTTGGTTCCTACCTGTGAAAGTTTAAAAAATGTAAACTTTGGGAAAGCTGCAGGTCATGGACAAAGTTAAAAAATGTTTTTCATAGTTACTCACTGTCGGCAGGGTGGAAGGAGGGTCTCCCAGTGCACCTGTCCTCTGCAAATTTAGCTGTGCATGAAATAAACTAAGAAAAAAAATTCAGTGATATGGTTTTCATCCCTCCACACATCTGAGATTGATATATATTAAAGTAATAAAATTAGCTATTGTTAAACAAAATTCAAGAGTCAACTATATGAAAAGCCTCATATATAATGCATAGTGCAGATCCTGGTCAAATGTAATTTACAAATGTGACGTAATCGCAAACACTGTTTTGATATGGTCTACAAAACAAATATTGATTCGATTACTTCGTTCTTTAAACCGAATGACTGATTTTCAAGGCTAAATTAGCTGCTAGAAACCTAGCAGGCTTTGTGGAGACTTTAGCTCGGAAACTGACGCTAGACAAAAAAGGATATTTTGTAGACGTTTCACCAGCAGTGTTTTTCCGACACCAGTTGCTCCAAGCAGCAGACAAATTTCATTATTCTTCATTTCTTTTTTCCGACAGGAACATAGCGACGACAGTCGTAGCATGCTAGCATGCATCTGGAGTCATTTGGCACCATGGCGACACACACGTGACTGTGTTATTTTGCTATAATAGGGCAGATTAAAAATCAATCATTACAGAGTCGTTTTTGATTGGTTGTTGTTTTTTTCCCGTGAGTAACCCGGAAGTAAAACAAGTCCACCGTGTTTTCGACATCTTACTTGTAGGCGTTGCTAAAGTAAACACGGAGATCAAGCTATTTTTCTTCCGTTAGCCATAAGCATGGAGGCCAAGTTAAAGAAAGAGTTGGGGACTTCAGTGCTAAAATCAACTGGTCACTCACGAGGGGGGTGCATCATCGAGGGTCAGAGTTATGACACCGACTTCAGAAGAGTCTCTGTGAAGATAAATCACAAGAGCGAGCTAACTGGTCCATTAGCAGGCCCCAAATTGCACTTTTACCTGCATTTATTAAAGACGCAACTTGCTATGACCTATTTTGCTGCTGTTATTGCTGTCGAATTCTTATTTTGTGAATGTTGCCTAGGCCAAATTAATGTTCGATGGAGAAATGGCCAGCTTGGAAGCAATTTTAAAGACTGAAACTGTTAAAGTCCCCAAACCTATGAAGGTGATTGAGCTCGACAGAAGTGGATGTGTTTTTGTGATGGAACATGTCGACATGAAAGGTCTTAACAAGTAGGACAGCCCATATATACTCCATCAGCATCACTATATGTAGTGAAGATGTACAGAAAATGTGTAAATATTGTTTTAAAAAACACGACTCTTTTAAGGTATTCAAAGGACCTCGGTGAGCAGCTGGCAGATCTGCATCTTCACAATAAAAGGCAGTTGGAAAAATTAAATAAGGCGCAGCAGACAGTGGGTAAACCAAAAATCATCTAAATTTCAAGTGCATGCATGTCTGCATGCTTAGGAGCAGTGTTTTCAACTTGTGGGAGTTTCCTGACATTTCTGCTGATGCGCTGACATTTCTGTTGATGCAGGAAAAGGAACTGGGCATTCAGAGATGGCTGCTGTTGAAAGATTTGGCTTCAGTGTAGCAACGTGTTGTGGCTATTTACCACAGGTATCATTTTTGTATTTTTTAATGTAATACCAAAAGAGACATTGTGCTATACCTAATTGATAAATATACTTGTATAACAATATCTTTTTCTTCTTCTCCTAGAAAAATGAGTGGCAGGTTGACTGGGTGTCATTTTACACTCAGCAGAGGCTGCAACACCAAATCAACATGGTGGAAAAGTCTAATGGAGACAGGGAGGCCACAGAACTATGGGCTGAATTACAGGTGCACTACTAAAAGCAAAATGTGTAGAGGCTCACTAGTATTGTGAGAATGAGACATGTTATCTATGTTTTTACCAGCGGAAGATCCCACAGCTTTTCAAAGATGTGGAAATTGTCCCGGCTCTTCTTCATGGTGACTTATGGGGAGGCAATGTGGCCGAGTCTGCTGACGGCCCTGTCATCTTTGACCCAGCCTCCTTTTATGGCCATTCAGAGTTTGAGCTGGGCATTGCAGGGATGTTTGGTGGCTTCAGCAAATCTTTTTACTCTGCCTACCATGAGAAGATTCCTCAAGCACCAGGCTTTGCAGAAAGAAATCAGCTTTACCAACTCTTCCATTATCTAAATCACTGGAACCACTTTGGTGGTGGCTACAGGGGCTCTTCAATAAGGATTATGAAAAATCTTGTGAAATAAATTATTTGTAGAGCGCTTCAAAGTCTTAAAAACGCTAGATTAATCAGTTCTAGAGATGTTGATCAAGTGCAATAAATTAGATGTTTTGAGTACTTTGTTTACATTCACAATTTCATAGTCAATGGTGTATGTCATATAAATGTATATGTATGTCAGTTCCATTTTACAGACAGTGGTATAACAACTGAGCAAAGAGAAATCAACAGATAATGCTTTAAAAAGCTGTATTTATGATAACATAACTATCATTAGTGCAACCTTAATCAAAAAAAAAAGTATATTAGCAAAATAAAGAAAATCTTTGAAATGAAATCATTGTGTCGATTATGACTTAAACGCTCTTCCAGTTGTATTTTAGCGATCACTTAATGCACAGCTATCAGAAGTCAAAATTCTTACAACAATAAATTTGCCGAAATACTACAAATTACAAGGGAGTAGCAAAAAGTAGAGAGCAACTAAAAAAGCGATCAGTAGTTTTTTAAACGCGCAGTTGGCTTGGTTTGAGCCTTCTCACTTCCCGTACTGGGGCGGGGCACTATTGCTAATGTATGAGCATCGCCACAATAGTGACTTTTGTGTTTGCAAATATAGTTGAATTCCTTTAATTCCTTATCTGTTAATTTATCTTTACAGTACTTAAGTGTAGAAGTTAAAACCGAAGTCGATCTGTTCTTTTCTTCCAAGTTTGCAATTGTGCTTAAATGCTAACATTAGCTTAACGAGGCCGTCATTTACTTTGACAAACGACAACGTTAGCCCCTGCTTCAGAGACACCCTCGGTTTAAAGTTTTACACGATGGCAGAAAATGGTTGTTCGGGTGACGAGCAGGGAGACTCGGAGGTTGCGCTAAAAGCTTCTGTTTTAGGGGGCTTCAGTCACATCGATGAGACTAAAACGCTTATCTCCAGCCTCCTGGAGGTCCACGCTGAGACGCTGCCCAGAGAGCTGACCACAGAGAGGTTTGGAGGTTTGGAGGACATTTCACTCAGAGCCAGCTTTTAAATCCATAGGTTTGTTCTGCCTTCACTATATTTCCCTGTTCACTCGCACAGGGATAATGAACCTGTATCAGGAGCAGCCTCATCTGCTGGACCCGCACTTAGGTACATGTCAAGATAAAACATCTAAATTCAAACCAAGAAGAAGGCATACAATGGTCCTTTTAATTTGTCTTAGATTGGATGGTGAAAACGATCCTTGAGTTCATCAAGAGTGAGAGTTCTCCACCTTCACTAGTTCATTTGTGTTTCAAGTTTCTGTACATCATCTCTAAGGTTAGTTAGAAACAGTTTCATTTGACAAAACTGTTATTGCTGAATAATTGCTAATGCACAGTCCCTTAATTTATGTTTTTTTTCCCTTTGGAACAGGTTAGAGGTTATAAAATCTTTATGCAACTTCTCCCGCATGAGGTTGCAGATCTGCCGCTAGTTCTGGACCTGCTGTCTCAACAGGTTTCCACAGACAATGAGGTGAGAATGTGGTGCTTTGACCTTCAAATCTTCCTGCCTTTCTGTTACACTTCACCATGCTACCACCACACATACTAAAACCTAAAATATAGCATTACCGCTTGTATATGATACAATGTAAATCAATGCATTGTAAATTGCACTGTTGTTGCAGACTGAATGTAATGTTTTCTAACCATGGTCAACAGCCTCATTTTTGGTAACTTCAGAGTTTATTTTACCATCCATGCTATATTTCAGACTTGGGAAACTCGCTACGTATTGTTATTGTGGCTGACCATGACCTGCCTGATTCCATTTGATCTTTACCGTCTGGATGGCAATCTTGGATCAGATGGCAACCACAGCGGAGAGCCCATAATGGATCGCATTCTGGCTATTGCAAAGGTAAGAAAAGTATTTCAAATTAGGATTTGGTCTCTGCTTTCTTTCTGTTTGCCAAATTGTAACTCCGTTAGCTGTGCTTAAGTGACAGTGTGTCTTAAATCATTCTTAAATTATGAATGTCTTTTTTTGTCTTTTTAGTCATATCTACTAGTTGCTGATACTCCCAGAAATGCTGCATCTGTACTAATATCAAAGTAAGTTAATAAATTCCTTGTTGATACTTGAATGCTGAATTTGCATAGGCCACCTTTACAAACCAACCATCATGTTATATTGAAGAAATAATCCAATTGTCATTTTATGTGTTAACAGTGCTATAAAGACTAGTTATTTATGGTAGAAGTGGTGTGTGTTTTACAATCCTTGCATTAATTGGCAACCCGTCAATTTGGTAAATTACCCTAAAAAAGATACACGATAGTATTCAATTGTATTCAGGTTTCCGGCCACTAGGGGGCAGACTTTATTTTGGAATCAGCTTTGTTGATGCTCATGATGAAACTGAGATTTGCTTTCTTGTTTTCCGGACATGATGTGACAGGTTCATGACACGTCCTGATGTTAAGAAAAAGTACCTTGGTGACTTTTTGGACTGGAGCCTTACCACTTTGTCACAGACCAACGACAAGTCAATAACGGACACCATGGTGTTGGATGGGGTCCTGCAGTCACTGGTAAACACACACAAAAACACGCATCTATGTATGTAGCTGGAGTCTGTACCATGCATAAGAAATTAAAGAGTGTTCGATTTCACACTGAATATGGTTTAGGAAGGCAGGAAATCTAATATTTGCCAAATCATTTTGTTTGTGGTGCTAGATCATTTGCACACGGCTTGAAATTAGACAGTATCTCAATTATTTGGATTATCTTTCTTCCTAAGTGCTTCATGCATAAACTTGTTACACCTAGAACCCCATTGAGCCAAAAGGAATTGCAAAAAAATACATTCTGTGTAATGTTCAGGAACATTTGAAAATGAATTCCTGTTTGCTAAGACAATGTAATGAGCCTTTGAGCCAATATATCGCTCATTTATTAGTATGTTGTAGACTGGCAGGATGTGTTTTACGCTTGACGTCTGTTTGAAGGGAGTCCTCTTGTGTGATGCTCAGGGCAGTCAGAACAGGTTCTGTTTGTTCAGTCTAGAGCCGTACAGAAGCCACAATTACTTGATCCTTCTAGATTTGGGGCTGTCTAGGTCAGTTTAGACTGGGGCTAAACTGCAGCAGGGAGTTAAGATTTGATAGAAAAAAAATGTCTACTATTGCCTAATTCACAGCTATTTTCCTTACGTTTCCAGGCCAGGCTGTTCAAACATGGCAAACGCGAGGACCTTCTCCAGCATGGTAATTGTCCCCGAGTGTGTCGCGTCATTGTTGTTGTTCGGTAAATTTCAAGACCATCTCGACTGAATAAAAATGAAGTAGAACTAAGTTAGGGCTGTCTTGTTTTTGCATACAAGAAAAGAATGATTTAGAATGTGCTTCACCAGAAGTGCACCAAAAATGTTACCTTTAAAAACTCCATTAGATTTCTTTTCCTTAATTTAAATCCCAATGTGCTGCTATTCATTTACTGATTAATAGCTGCGAAAAATCTCATCTGATGGAAGAAAAAAACCAAAATATGAAGCCATAAAACATTTTTCAAATGTATTGAAATACATAACAACTATCCCTAATGCCATTTTAGTCGCTGTAATCTCTGAAAAAACAGTAAACCTGTATATTCTAATCTCTGTGCACCTGTCTGAAGATGTTTTTGTAACTACGTCATAATTACCGTAATTGGCAAGTACAGGCAGGTTGCCCATAGTTGTGTGTTGTGTTTTGCTGGGAGAGTCTAAATCCTGCTTTTCATTTGGATACATTCTTCATTATTGACAACATACCATGTTATTAAAAAAATATGCAGATAGATATGATGTGACGAGGTGTCATAGAGCATGATATTTGGCTCAAAAATGATTTGCAAATGGAATTCATGCATAATGGATCCATTTCAGATACATTTCAACAATTTATCTGGTAATAAATGCCAACCAGCTCTCCTTTCTGATGTCTTTAACTTATAAGACTAGAAGAGGCCTGTGGAGTTTCTTGCTGAAACGGAAGTGCAGAAGTGCTCCTGTCCTTTGTGTAACGCCTCTTTACTGACACCTTATTCCTGCTCTCTAGCTGCGACCGTGCTGCAGGCTTTGGAGCAGAAACAACTCTCCGAGAGCAGCCAATCCACACTGAGGAAGCTCGGTGTTAAACTCATCCAGAGGCTCGGCCTCGCCTTCCTCAAGCCACGGTTGGCTCCTTGGAGGTAACTTAACTGGGAGAACTCTTTGGTTTTTATTTAAACATGCAGCAATTATTGCTGTGTGTACCTACAAGTAACAGTTGTGTATTTTCCTCGACTGTTTTCTTTTCCTCTGGCTTGCACACGTGAACACCTCTTGTCTCAGAACAAATACACACACCAGTTAATGAGGAAAGTCAGTGGTTACCAGAGATTAGTGTTATAAAATGATGGAATTTTGCTTCACTCTTGTTGCTCCCTGATTTCCTGTGCTGGTGTTGTTCTTCCAGGATTCACAGAGGAGCCTTAAATGATTTTACAGATGTTTTGTGTTGCGTTCAGGTACCAAAGAGGCAGCCGCTCACTAGCAGCAAACCTTTCCACGTCTCAGTCTAACACTTCAGCTCCAAGTTCTAAAGTGGAGACACAGGAACAGGAGGAGGACTACGACATTCCAGAGGAGTTGGAGCGCGTGATTGGTGAGCGTCGGGTTCCTTTTGGATTAAAAAATAAAAAATCTTTTTGCGGTTCAGCTGCAAAAGTTGGCTTTTATTTTTTGCAGACCATCTGCTGGTTGGCTTAAAGGATAAAGAGACGATTGTCCGCTGGTCTGCAGCCAAAGGGTAAAGATATGTTCACATTTCCCCTGGAAAGTAAAAACTGCTGACTAAAAAAAAAAAAAAAAAAAAACCACTCCTTTTATTTATCTTTTCCTTGCTGTGTTTTTGCGTCCAGCATCGGGAGAGTGACGGGGAGGCTTCCTAAAGAGCTGGCCGATGATGTGGTTGGATCAGTGCTGGATAGCTTCAGGTATCACTCTCTGTGTGTGTGTGTGTGTGTGTGTGTGTGTGTGTGTGTGTGTGTGTGTGTGGCTAATGTGTGTGCTCAGAGTTGTGGCTTTATTTTGTTTCGGTGTGCTGTTTTTTTAAGCTTTCACGAAAGCGACAATGCCTGGCACGGAGGCTGCCTCGCCTTGGCAGAGCTTGGCCGCAGAGGCCTGCTGCTGCCTTCCAGGCTGCCTGACGGTACGTGCTCCAAGATTTACTTTGCGAATGCTGTCCTGACCGATGTGTGTCATGATATTTTGTTTTGCACAGATGACTTTGATTGCCCTGTATTTATTCATTTAGCGAATCTGCATTTAGTAGTACATTTGTATAAAACACAACATTTAAATATTCGCTTGCTTTTATAAACCGTTGCAATCACCAGAGCCAATGAGAACAAGATATGACACACACATTATTTACAGCGGTGGGTATTTAAATAAATGTTTCTTCTTTTTCTGGCTAACTTTTTGGCAGTGCAGATAAACATGTGAAAACGAATGCAGCTACGGTTATTCACCCACTCAGTGCTTAGAGGTTAGGTGTCAGGTGATCTGTCCTCGTTAAACACATAGCTTAGCCTCTAGCAGCAGCGAGGCCTCCTCCTCGGACGCCACCCTGGTGTTTTGGCTCTCTTGCTGTCTTTGGTCCCTTGGTTTTTAGTCTGCTTGCTGTTGGCTCTTTTGAGGCTTGTTGTTTTAACTTTGGTTGTGTCTTTCGTCTTCGAGCTGGAAGTTTTTGCCCCTGAGTCCGTACAGTCTTCTGCAGGTTGGTTTGCTCTGCACGAAGAAGCGAGAGAGCCTGCAATGGACAGCTGACAGAGGGCCAGTGCTGCCGTCTGCCTCTGGTCCAACGGGTCGTCCAGCTCCACATCAGGCCCCTCCTGCGGTTCCTCCGCAGTGCTCAGGGCTGAGCTCGGGCACGAGGCTCGCAGGCAGAGGTTAAGGGGCAGCTCTTCCCTTTTGTATTCTTCTCCGTCTGAGCAGGCGGGCTTGCTGTCGGACTGGTTTCGTTTTGAGAGGTTAAGAGGGACCAACTCTTCCCCGCTGTCACAGCTGGCTTGTTCCATTTTTGTGTCAGAAAGGAGGAGGGAGGAACTGCTGTTTTTCTCGGCTAGTCTAAAAAAACGAGACGCAAGAATGAATAACACACAATTTAGCAAACATGCTGCTTTGCGTAGAAAAATCTCCCTTACCTTCCATCCACAAGCTGATTTCCCAACTGAAGCAGACTTTCCGCAGGCTCAGTTTTTCTGAATTCGGCTCGGTTTTCCTCCGTCAGTTGATCCTGTGTGGTTGTCCGAGGCTCGCTCACCTCGGTGTTACCCGAGGCTTCCGTGTCTCTCTGGACAAGGTGCGCCTGACTGGGTCTGTCAGGAGAACCCAGGGCAGAACATCCCTCTCTAGGGCTTAACCTGGTCCCCTTGTCTGTGCTGTGGTTGCTCTTCTCCTGTGTGGGTGCGTTCTGGCTGTCATGAGTGGGATGCGGATGCACGTACAGGCCTTCGTAAGTCTTTGGCCCAACGTTGGGGTCGCACAAATCAAAGGGAAGATATCTGGATCCTGGCACAGGCATTGGGAGTTCGTACGGTCTGTACAGGGTGTAATGAAGAGGAGGGCCTGGCTGCAGAGGGAAGTATCTGTACGGATAGGTTGGGAAGAGGGGCGTCTGAGGTGAGGGGCTGGTCTGTTGCAGGACATGCCTCTGTGGGTCCACAAAGTCTTGCTGCAAAGAAGAGTTTGGCTCATTGGTGTAGTAGTTTCCCATGAGGTAGTATGGCGGGTAGAGCGCCCGCTCTGGCAGGAGACAGGGAGGGTATTCAGGA
Organism: Tetraodon nigroviridis; assembly: GCA_000180735.1. Taxonomy (NCBI): domain Eukaryota; kingdom Metazoa; phylum Chordata; class Actinopteri; order Tetraodontiformes; family Tetraodontidae; genus Tetraodon; species Tetraodon nigroviridis. Next base: position 219,635 of record CAAE01014626.1, on the reverse strand, counting down.
ATGGTGGGAGGGGAGAACGGTTTTAAAGATGGAGGAGGTGGCCCCCAAGGGAAGCCCGGGTGGTTCGTAGGAGCTGGGGCCTGGGAGTCTTCTGACTGCTGCGCAGGCGTTTTAGAACCTTCTGCTCCGTCATTTTTGGGTGTGACGAGAGAGAAAGCAGACGGGCGAGGCAGGTAAATGGCTTCACTGCCCTCCCTGGTCTCACGCATTTGTGTCTGTGTATTTGGGTTTGTCACACGCTGATTGTCTTCACTGACGGTGCCGTCACACCTAACATCTACCGTTTCCTCAGCTTCGCTCTCTCCACACGGGCCTCTCTCATCGACATTGTTCGGAACTTTTGCTGGGGGATTCGGACAGTCTTTGGGTTTGACGGCTACTTTTTTAGTTTCAGCCTTGGTCTGTCGGTGTCCATGTTTCTGCGACACCAAGGAGATGGAGTTCTTACACAAGTTGTATTTCATGTGATTGAAGAGGTGCGATTTCTCGTTGCAGGTGAAAGGACACTGGAAGCACTGGTACTTGAATGGTTTGCCTGGTGGCCGAGGAATGTAGTGGGGCCTTTTTGGCTTGCGTTGTGCAGTGTCCATCTTCATCTGAATCAGTTTTTCCTAGAAGAAAAGTCCGGCACATAGTAGTTAAAGAGTTGTTCAAGATTCTCTGAGTCATCATCAAGAACTTAGATGCACTTGCTTTGTTGTTGTTTGCTTTCTGCATTTTTACAGATTTGAGTTTCACCTACTGAGGCCAGTGGAGCGGTTTGACTGGTTTGCACTTGCATCAGAATTTTTTTTTTTTTTTTTTTTTTTTTTTACTTTGCATTTCTTTTTTAACTGCAGCAGAAAAATCCCGAGCATCTCCAAACACCGCACCCTCGGGCCAGTGTATTTTTTAAACTGTCACATCGCACATAACAAGGAAATAATTTTAAAAAGCATTCCTCTGCGGAAAAACACGCTCCTGCTTTTGAACGGCTACACTCGAGTCATTGCGCAGTTTCGTTGGAATAACAAGATAGAAAATAAATATTTTTAAATTGATAGCTTTTTTATCGACTCTGCTATCACCCCTGTCTGACAACTGCTGGGGCACAAGGTTGACAGGCGTTGGGCAAACTCGTAAACATGGATCTGGAGGGCAAGCAGGGACCTGCTTTCCCTAACTAAACTCAGCGTTCCCGGTGTGGGAACCACCTGCCACCTGCTTCCCATGACTACACCTGCAGGATGCAGAGCCACCATCACGGGATGGGCTCCATGAGCATGAGACGTAATTCTTTACTCATTCTCTGAGCAGCAAGATTTTGTCTGTCATGTGAATCACAGAGCGTTTGCAACACGTTTGAAGTGAAACTGCAGCTTGTTAGGCGCCGCCGCAAAGCGCTGCGTGGAGGAACCTGCTTGTCATGCGCTGTCGCAAGAAGTTGTCACTCAAGTTTCTGTCCAACTGTAGTAGCATGCAAAGCCACTCCCTAAAGGCCAAAATCCTTTTGAAAATCCCTTTTCAACCCAATATTGTCACGGTATCTATTTTAGCATGTCGAAATAGAGTGTGAGCGTAAAAGATGAGTAAGATTTACATTGTTTTTCTTTAATTTATGGTATCGTTGGCATCATTTAACTGCTCTACTTTTGCGAAGGATCACTGTTTTTTTTATTTTCTGTGTTTCTAAGCACCACGGTGGCATTTGCTGATCATATTCCTTCTGTAACAGGTGCATTTGTAGCACACGCCTGCTAAATCAACTCATTAACGCGACAACCCGGGATGTGATCTGAGTATTTATGACACATCTTTGCCCCTGGATGAAACGGAGTGAAAAAACGTAAATCTACCTGCTGCTGTGTCAGTGCCGTCTCCTCTTGACTGGCGTGCAGAGATCGGATCTCTGGTCCTCATCCAACTGTACCGGCTCGGAGCGCGAGGTGTGGTGATGGGGAATGTTCGCGTTCTACTTGAAAACGTTGGCTGTGTGGTTAGTTCTTAATTCCCAGGGGTGTTTTCACTAGTGGGTGGAGCCTGAGCTGTAACAGCAGAGCCCTGAGGCGGCATCAATGTCCCTGATAGAAGGCAAGCCTGAAGCCATGATTTACATGGCGGGCCGGGGAGGGGGCTCGGGCCCTACCTGCACGGCCCCGCTTCAATTTTCTTGGTTTGTGGTAAGGAGCCCACAGGTGGTTGCACTTTTATGAAAACTTTGTTCAGAACCGCTTTTAATTGAAGGACAGTAAGAACTCAAGTTGAATTTTGCATAAATGCATGCAATTACAGCATTTAAATCCAAAGCTTTTGATTATCAATTCACAGAAAAAACAAACAGATTAGTTTAAGTACATTAACATTTATTTTACACCAAAGCACATTAGTAGTGCAGATAGTATTTGCTTTAGCCCAAATGTTTGCACTTACTTGCCCCTCGGCTCTGTCTTTTGTAGTTCACAGCATTTGACCATATTGTTGCTACAGCTACATTTTCTGTTGTTTGTTCGCAGTTGTCCCTCTTATTGTCAAATCTCTGAAATACGAGGAGAAGAGGGGAGCGTGCAGCATCGGTGCCAATGTGCGCGACGCTGCCTGCTACGTGTGCTGGTCTTTCGCCAGGGCGTACGAACCCAAAGAACTGGAGCCGTTTGTCAGTCAGATTGCCAGGTATCCCTTTCTTCTTCTTACATGGAATCATTGTTTTAAAAATGTTTTAGCTAAACAAGGATGTCTTGAAAAGTAACAGTTCCTGAAAATATGGATTTTATGGCCTTTATGTATTCGCATCATTCATACAATGAATATGCAGAAAGGATGCTTTTTCCTTCACCCAAGCGTGTTCAGCCTGTGTCAGTGGTAACACTTTTCTCCTTTTGATGCCTTTGTTTCCGCGTGCAAGTACGAACCTGCGGACGGTGACTGTGCAGACCAGCTCTGCAGTGTCAGTTTGAATCCCTACAGCTACCGTTATCATCACAGTCGCAGCAACACCCTCTTTCCCCAGCCTACAGGATTGCCAGGTTTCGCCTGTTGCTGTGGGTTTCGGTGGCAGTTTGACCGCACAGCTTAGGACAAGCCAGTTCCTGCACAAGAACTTTGTGACAAACGGGCACACACATACACAGAGTTAAATGTCTCTGGTGATTTTATTCTAGTCTGCACAAGTGTTACTTTTAAAGCATTATCTAGTCTGATTGATAGTTTTACAGTAGATCCTACAGGGGGGTCAAACAAGGCAAACTCACATTCACTTCCACCCTCTTACTCACTCTCTTTTATGGCCTTTTTCCACCTTATTTTCTTGTCTTCCCAGCGCTCTGCTCATTACCACCGTGTTTGACCGCAACATAAACTGCCGCCGAGCCGCCTCTGTGAGTTGGTCCAGTTTCCACCATTGTTTTACAGAGCTGCCACGCCGTTAAATGACACGCATTAATTCGTATGTTTCGTTTTGTCCCAGGCTGCTTTCCAGGAGAATGTCGGCAGACAGGTTTGTAATCACAAGATGGAGAACTTCTATGAGAAAATCAATATGATTTGTTGTTTTTTTTTGCTGCCAAATACACAGATCTTGCACAAACATGCCTCCTTAGTGCAAGGATGACTACAGGGCATGGCCACTGACTGGCTGCCAGTTCCTAAACAAGTTTTTCACAGAATCTGACAAAATACACAAACTTAGACCACATTGCTAAAGATGTTGTGATTGTGTCTCAAAAGGGAACTTTTCCTCACGGTATTGACATCTTGACTGCTGCAGACTACTTTGCTGTTGGGAATCTGAACAACTGCTACCTGAACATCAGGTAAGAAAGTGAAGATCACATCGGAGCAAGAATAAAAGTGGAAGGAACAGTAAGCAAAGGCTACGTTGACCCTTGGGAGTGATTTGATGCCCCAAATGAATTCTCTCTTGAAATTCTTAAGATAGTGTAATTTATAGTTAATAAATGTGTAATTTAATGAATGAGTTTTAACCATTTCAAGCTCAACTGCGCGAGGAAAAAAAAACAGAGATAAACCTCAACACCGCAAGAGCAAACATAAACTCTGTAAAAAAAAAAAACTGAAGAAGAAGCTAGCCTTAGGATATGAATGACAGCAAAGACAAATATAGAAACTAGTTAAACTGAATATTTTCTTATGTTTAATTTAAAAGATGTAATGAATCTTGGATAAATTCCTAATTTTTATCTAAAGGAAAATTTATTCTGTTGTCAGTGTCTACATAGCTGCTTTCCCAGAATACACCAAGGCAATCATAGATCATCTGATAGCCATGAAGATAAACCACTGGGATGGGTATGTTCTTCTAGGCTTCTAGAATTTACCCTAGGTAAGAGTGTGTGTTAACGAGTTTGTGACCTATTTCCTCCAGCATGATTCGCGAGCTCTCCAGCAAAGCGCTCCACAACCTGACCCCTCAAGCTCCTGATTATATGGCAGAAACAGGTAAACAATGTCACTCTACCTGTTAGAGGTAAAGGAGTGTGCGTGGTGTGTGTTGAGTATCCTTTCTTTTTTATTTGGTCCAGTCCTACCCAAGCTGCTGCCCATGACGGTGGGTACTGACCTCCACGGCCGTCATGGAGCCATTCTGGCCTGTGCCGAGATCACACACGCTCTTTACAAAGTGGGCCTCCAGTCCGACAGGTAGACTGTTTGCAGAGTAGCGATGAAGTAAGAAAACCAGACCAGCATCATTAGTTTTTGTTTGTCCCGTAGGTCCGTGTTGGACATGATCCCTCCAGAATGTGTGGATGGTTTAAAAAACATTCATCAGACAGTAAGTTAACCCACCGAGCTAGCACAAGACGGCCTAAAGTGTGTTCAAACTTTCCTGCTGAGGGGCATTTCTTCTTTTTTTTTCAGTTGCATGACAGGAAGTATTACAGGTGGGAAGTTGTGATCTATTCTCATCAGCAATCATAAATAAACCGAAGTAAAGATACTAACGTTGCCAACCATTACTACTGTCGCTTTTTTAATTTTCTTGCGTGTCTTTCTTTTTATAGAGGTTTTGGGGGAGAACTTATGAGACCAGCAGGTAAGTTCTTTTATTAAAACAAGGAGTTCTGCTGACTTGAGGTCAAAGGTCTTCCCTGATGTCCTCTTTGATCCTGCTTCCAGTTTGCACGCTGATAGAAAAGCTGTCCTTGTCCAAAATGCCCTTTAAGAACGACCCTGTTGTCGGTAGGTAAATTCAAAGTGTTAATAATGATGTTTCTGTCGTGTTCTGTCTTTCAAATAATCTGCTGCCGTTGTTTTTGCTCACAGTCGGGTGGCAGTGGCTCATAGACGACACCATCAAATCTCTTCATCTTATTAACAGTAGTGTAAAAGACAACATCCTAGTAAGCTCATCTTACCGTAAACCTTCGTTTTCGTTGTTTTGTTATTTACGGCTGGATTTCGTAGCTGCTCTGCACGTTGCCGCCTCCCCGGTGCCGGCACGTAGGCTGATTTTGCCTCTCCCTTTTTCTCCGCCGCAGGCTGCAGTCATGTCAGCTTTAGCCGCCTTGTGTGAAGAGTTCTACCAGGCTGAACCCGGCCAGGCGGACACACAGATGCAGGGTGGGTGGAACCTACCCTCACTTGAAGAGTGTCTTTTTGCATCTGGAGTGAGAACCGTGTGTCTATTTCCCCCCCCCCACACACACAGACGTCTTGGTTTCTCACTACATTAACGAGCTGAAGAGTCACCAGATGGCAACCTGCTGCGGCTCAGCCCTCGCCCTCGGCTGTCTGCCCAGATTTTTGATCAGTGGAAAAATGAAACAGGTATGGTTGGAGTTGTCATTCATTTAGTCATACCTGTGGTTTTATTTGCACTCTTTTTGTGTGGTTAAATCAGTATTAAATATTTTACTGTGATAGATCCTGGAAGCTCTGCAGCAGATAAGCATCATCAGAGAGAAGGACGGCACGTTTACGGAGGCGAGGAGAGACGCCGTCAAAGCTGTTGCTCAGTGAGTTTCTGGAGTTATTATCATTTCATCTCTTTTGGATTCGCATTCACAGTTTTGGGTTATTTAACGACATTCTCTCTCATCCTCCATCAGAGTGTGCGTAAAGGCAGGTGTGCGTGTCCATGGATCTCCAGACTCCGTCCTGTGCCAAGAGAATGTGGTGGAGGTGTACAGCTTTCTGCACAACAGCATGAACGACTACATGGTAGACAGCAGAGGCGACGTCGGCGCCTGGTCAGTTAATTCCTATGTGCACCACGCGTGCATTTTTTCTTTTAGTTTGCCTTAGGGATTAAGGACTGGTGTGGCGCCCCAGGCCTGCAGGGTTTTCTTCTGGGGACGTGCAGTTATGACACAGATGCCTGACTCACTCGTAGCTCCAGGTCATGTGTACCACCAAGAATGTCGCCTGGCTTGTCGCTTGTCTTAATAGGATAGGCCGCTCCTGTCCTTAAATCTCTCCAACTTCTTTTTTTCCTATTGATTTTTTTTCTGTTCTTCTTTTATAACGGCTTTATTTGTCTTCCCGGGATTATGAGACTTGTTTTTGAGCTTGTCTGTGCTGGTACATGATTCAGATGGTCATCCAGGTTTTAAAAAGTACCTTTAGAAAATTTTTCACCTGAACTAACTTGTGCCCTTCAGCCACGAAACTATTTTAGCAGCCAGACGAAATGAAACCTGAGTTATCCCTGAACCTTATGAAGTTTTAAGGTTTTGTGCTTATTATATATCAGAAGGTGCCCTTATCACCTCCATTAGTGTTTGGTTTGGACTTATTGGGCTTCTGTTGATGGAGTGTTTCTGTTTGTGTCTCAGGGTGAGGGAAGCAGCAATGACAAGCCTGATGGAAGTGACACTGCTAGTAGCCAACGGTGCTCCAGAAATCCTCTCACCAAATCTGTGAGTTTTCAAACCTTCTAAAAATCACTTGTAGTTATTTTTTAACCTGTAATTAAAAAAGCCACACAAACAACAAACTGAAAGCCTTTAATCAGACATTATGTGACAACAAGTGCCCACTCTATAATAATTGTTTCCCTGTTAAAGCCCCTATTGCACATTTAACAATGTCTGTTTTAATGCAGGGTGCACCGTACGATGTGTTGTCTGGCCCAGCAGGCAGCAGAGAAAATTGACCGCTACAGAGCTCATGCTGGGAACATCTTCCTTCGCCTGCTCCACAGCACACAGCCTGCAGTGCCGCACATCCCCCACAGGGAAGAGCTGTTGCGTGTATTTCCAGTGTGAGTCAACCCCGTCATCATCTCGCCGCTGCTCCTGGAGCACATTTTTACCAGCAACAGTTGGATTAATACAGTGGGGCACAGCGCTTCATACAAAGCATCACACTGACCCATTTGTGACTCCATGTGCCGTGTTTTTCAGTGAGACTTTGACCAGTCTGAACTGGCTGGCTCCGTCCCAAGCTTTCCAGTACATTTCCAGGCTATTGGGTCTGCCTGACTATCAGTACCACACCCTGCTGGGCCTGTCTGTGTCCGTGGGAGGGATCACCGAGTCCACCGTAGGTCAATAGCGGCACTGCAACATGGTCAGATAAGACAAAGGTCAAAATGAAACCAAATAATCAGGCTTGTTAATCTTTGAGCATATTTATTTTAATTACCTTTGACAATTGAAACTACAGCCAACAGGAGGCGCCATGCAGCTACATTTGTCTGCTCGATTCGTCAGCTGGACTTTAGTAATGATCCAGAAGAGGTTCTGGCAGCACCTTTAAGGTCCCAAAGCATCAGAACTTGGCACCAGTTATTATTTAACATCTTAAATATGCATCAGTCCTGCTCTGCAACTGACCTTTTGCAATTACTGTTGAATTAAGAGTTCCACACTACTTCTACAGAATGACCTCATCTAAGAAAAACATGTCATTTGAAAAGATGTGTTGCTCACAAAGATTTTGTTATTTTTAACTTTTAGGGTTTGTGGATATAATGAAAAATAAGGTTCGAGCCTAGAATAGCATCAGTGAGGTCGGTGAAGCTGAACTCCCCTGACACCAGGGGCTGTAAACATATTCCTTCTCAGCCTATCTGGTTCTCCTCTTACTCTTCCTCCTGCTCAAGCTTTCCTTCAGAACAGATGCATCCTCAGAGACTGGGAGGAATGATATGTTTTTACACGTTGTATGCTGGAAAGTAAGCTGCCTTCACACAAGGGCCAAGATTGCCGTTCTCACACCACCGGCCAGAAAGAAACTGGACCTTCCAGGAGCCGTCCTAAAGGCCAGCCTCAGGGAAAGAAACCATTAGACTAGCAAAAAAAAAAAAAACAGGGTTAGGGTAAACAAGTTCTCCAGGCAACCTGTGTGGTGTGGACTCTGTTACTGAATGGAAGGATGGATAGCACACACGGAGAAGCACCGACGCCATGTTTGCTGCTTCCGTGCAGGTGCACTTCTCCTCCCAGTCCTTGTTCGAGCACCTCAGGCAGATCCAGGACGACGATGCAGCCCTGGCGCAGTTTGCGGACACGTTGCTGAGCATCTTAAAAGACAATCTGCACAATGACAGGTACACCGACGCACACTCTTTGTTTTTCGCTCCACTTTCAGATGCGTGACTTGGGATTGATCGCTGTTTTGCCTTTCTAGAGTATCAATTCCTTTTGTCAAGATGCTCGATCTCATTCTTACAAACGGCTTCTTTGAAATCTTCACCACACAAGAGAAGTGAGTTAAAGTTTGAAATAGGCACTGGCCTGATTTTGTCGAGAGTGTTTTTCAAGCTCTTTGTTTTCCCAGCCATCCTTTCTGTGTGGCCCTGGTGACTCTGTGTAAAGAGTTCAGGAAGACCAAGGACATCTCCAAACTCCACGCTTCCGTCGCGCTGTGAGTGTTGCTGAGTGTTTTCGCCCTCCTCCGTCTACACTGATGCTGACGGTGTGTTTGGGTTCCCCTCAGCTTCAGCGGGCTGCTGCAGTTCCAGGGCGAGGTGAGAAAGAAGGTTCTGAACCAGCTGCTGATGCTGCTCTGCCATTCTTTCCCTGTGGTAAGTTCACAAAACATCAATTACCTCGAGGTAATTGAAGCTAGCGAACGTAGATATGCTCGGTTGGCGGTTTGCTGCGGGGCTCGTTTTTAGCAGACATATTGCTCATTAACCCCTGCAGATCAGGAAGCTGACGGCCAGCCAGATGTACAAGACCCTGCTGACCTACGATGTGCTGGAACCAGAAGTGATGGAAGAGGTGGTGACCCTGCTGAGTGACACGAACTGGTGAGTGGTCCACAGATTCTCCCCCAGCTTTAGGGTGAAGCTGACGCGCTTGTGTTTCAGGGAGAGTGACCTCGCCACAGTGCGCACCTTCAGGAACCAGCTCTGCGATTGGTTGGAAGTCCCCCGGCCTCAGCTTATTTCCAAAGTAAGAACCCAACAGCAGCATACTTTAGGTCTTGTCTGATGTCTTTGGACTGATTCCGCTTTTTCCTGTCAGCAGGCGCCAGCCCAGGTTCCCTGATCACCTGTGTCATCTAAACACACCACGCAGATTAAAAGTATGTCCTCAAAATTAAAACAGCCCACGCGACATGGATCACATCTGCTTTTTTAAAAATAAATAAGCATAGTCATGGTCTTGCTTCCCTGCATTTTTGCCGTCCTCAACGTTTTACAGCTCACGTCTCATTAATAGATTCCTTGGGAAGTGAAAGTGGAACTGTCCTAGCGTGCACTCTGGGGTGGATGGTTACGAGCTGTGGAATGCCACCGGGGCCTCCTTTCCCCCTCGGGTCCCGCGCAGACCCACTTTTTCTGCATGGGTGAAGGTGCCAGGCACAGGCGGAGTCGCGGGGCCGATACCGGAGCCTCCCTGGTGGCTGCTGGAACAGTGGCTGTTGTCTCGCCGGCGGCCTTCTGATTATTTCCTCGTCTTGCACTGATACAATAGGCACATTTATTTTTAAATTAGGTGGTTTCCTGTTGCCTGTTGCTTTGTAGAAGTTACTTTCTTGAATTAGTTTTTGTTGCTGCAGATTTTTGCCAACCAAATGAATAAGAACACGTCAGCTGAGCGTATTCCTTTACAGGAAATTGCTTAACTGTTAAACGTAAAAGAAAACCCCTCCCACCCTTAAATGTGTTCATTATCACTTAATTGCTTTAAAAGCAGTAATCGTGTGCCAGTAACAGTGTCCTTCATTTCCTGAGTTTTCCCAGTTTGTCCAGAATCCCACTAATGTTTCTCTCTTGTGTAATTGCCATCCGCTCTGCTGGTTCCGCTCACCTCTCGCCATCTTCATCAACAAGCCCACGTTCACTCCTCCTCCTCCGCTCGTCTCCTCCCCCACAGTTGCTGCCTTCCCCAATATTGCTGAAGCCCATAATTCGACTTTAATTAATTCCCAGCCTGATAGGAATTCCTGTCGTTTCCAGTGAAAGAAACGGTGTGTTCCTCTCAAGGCGGACTGATGGTAAAGCGAGCGGCTTTGCTGCAGTGCTCGGGGTAGAGAGGAATGCTAATAATTCCAAAAGGCTTATAGTTCATCGGCAGTAGCCATGGCGATTCTTCACACACAATGGTGGCCTTTTAGAGGAGCGTTTGGGGGAGGCTGCTGCCTGGCTGACTCAGTTGGGTGTGATATTAGGAAAGACTCCTTTGCACTTAACTAACACTGTGCTGGTTGTTATGGGATTCAGTGGAACCTTTACCAGTTTGGCCCAGCGTGATGGGTAAATCCGACTGCTGGGGAGTTTGTGGTTTTTTTAAGAGTTGGCGACAGCTTCCACGCGAAATGTGTGTGCTCTGCCGCGGCATCATGCGGCACGTTCCAGCGGTTCAAAAACCTCATGATTTTGATTATTGTTCGTCCTCATTCGGAGGACAAAGCGGCTGCTTGTGCAGCTCTGCTCCCGTCGCAGACATGTTGCTGTTCTTGCTCGGAGGAGAGCGTGTGTTTCTAATTCCAGTCACGATCCACTGATTATTACCCACATCGCCTGGGCATGTCCAATCAAAATCCCTTCTCCCGACTGGACTGTGGTGGACACGGAGACCAACATGAGCACCCCCTGCCCTCGGGGTGACCCTCTGTGTATTCAACCAGCCCACCGACCCCCACAACTCCCCCACCCCCGGCTCCGTCCAGTGATCATCTGGGTTAACGGAAGCTGCAGCTGATCCGAATTCAAATGCGGCAGAAGACAAGTGGACAATCACCACTGCCTTCCAGCAGGGATGCTCTTCAGCGTGACTGCACCCACACCAATGTGGGCTCGGTTTTAACAAATTTCTGAGCTGCAGCACCATGACGATGAAAAGGCATCTACTGGACGTTTTTTTTTTTACTCTTTAAGAGTCCCTGCTCTAGATGGTGGTGTTGGCTGACAGCATATTTTATTGTTCCCAGGTGTTGTTCCTGCTGAGATTTCCTGTTTATAGCCTCAACACCTGGCCTGGGAGCAACGGGCCTCCTCCAGCTCGTTAGTCAGGTTCATTAGCCAAGCTGCGGTCATAATTACCCTCAATTTATGGAGCGGAGGCACCGCGGGGCAGCTGTTCCCTCTAGCTTGGAGCCCAGGATCCCCTTCAGCACTTCTGAAGTTCAAGCGTATCATTGTGAACGACTGGCTGTGGAATTGGCATCATTTCCATTTTGATAGGTCGTTTTATTTTTTTATGGCGCTACCTTGAGATCAAAGAGATCCTAATTACAGCACT
>CAAE01014626.1:107490-207952 GCA_000180735.1 Tetraodon nigroviridis | reverse complement strand
TGCCAGGCACAGGCGGAGTCGCGGGGCCGATACCGGAGCCTCCCTGGTGGCTGCTGGAACAGTGGCTGTTGTCTCGCCGGCGGCCTTCTGATTATTTCCTCGTCTTGCACTGATACAATAGGCACATTTATTTTTAAATTAGGTGGTTTCCTGTTGCCTGTTGCTTTGTAGAAGTTACTTTCTTGAATTAGTTTTTGTTGCTGCAGATTTTTGCCAACCAAATGAATAAGAACACGTCAGCTGAGCGTATTCCTTTACAGGAAATTGCTTAACTTAAATGTAAAAAAAACCCCTCCCACCCTTAAATGTGTTCATTATCACTTAATTGCTTTAAAAGCAGTAATCGTGTGCCAGTAACAGTGTCCTTCATTTCCTGAGTTTTCCCAGTTTGTCCATCCATCCATCCATCCATTATCCTACCCGCTTTATACCCAGTGGTGTCGCGGGGGTCTGCTGGTACCCCTCTCCAGCTCTCTTAGGGCGAAGGCAGGGATCCACCCTGGACAGGTCGCCAGTCCATCGCAGGGCACACACACACCATTCACTCACACATTCACTCTCCATGGACAATTTAGAGTCTCCAATTAACCTGGCATGTTTTTGGACTGTGGGAGGAAGCCGGAGTACCCGGTGGGAACCCACGCACACACAGGGAGAACATGCAAACTCCGCACAGAAAGGCCGGCAGCAGCTGGAAGTGAACCCACGACCTTCTTGCTGTGAGGCAACAGCACTAACCGCTGCACCACCGTGTGGCCCCCCAGTTTGTCCAGAATCCCACTAATGTTTCTCTCTTGTGTAATTGCCATCCGCTCTGCTGGTTCCGCTCACCTCTCGCCATCTTCATCAACAAGCCCACGTTCACTCCTCCTCCTCCTCCTCCTCCTCCCCCACAGTTGCTGCCTTCCCCAATATTGCTGAAGCCCATAATTCGACTTTAATTAATTCCCAGCCTGATAGGAATTCCTGTCGTTTCCAGTGAAAGAAACGGTGTGTTCCTCTCAAGGCGGACTGATGGTAAAGCGAGCGGCTTTGCTGCAGTGCTCGGGGTAGAGAGGAATGCTAATAATTCCAAAAGGCTTATAGTTCATCGGCAGTAGCCATGGCGATTCTTCACACACAATGGTGGCCTTTTAGAGGAGCGTTTGGGGGAGGCTGCTGCCTGGCTGACTCAGTTGGGTGTGATATTAGGAAAGACTCCTTTGCACTTAACTAACACTGTGCTGGTTGTTATGGGATTCAGTGGAACCTTTACCAGTTTGGCCCAGCGTGATGGGTAAATCCGACTGCTGGGGAGTTTGTGGTTTTTTAAGAGTTGGCGACAGCTTCCACGCGAAATGTGTGTGCTCTGCCGCGGCATCATGCGGCACGTTCCAGCGGTTCAAAAACCTCATGATTTTGATTATTGTTCGTCCTCATTCGGAGGACAAAGCGGCTGCTTGTGCAGCTCTGCTCCCGTCGCAGACATGTTGCTGTTCTTGCTCGGAGGAGAGCGTGTGTTTCTAATTCCAGTCACGATCCACCGATTATTACCCACATCGCCTGGGCATGTCCAATCAAAATCCCTTCTCCCGACTGGACTGTGGTGGACACGGAGACCAACATGACACCCCCTGCCCTCGGGGTGACCCTCTGTGTATTCAACCAGCCCACCAACCCCCCCACCCCCGGCTCCGTCCAGTGATCATCTGGGTTAACGGAAGCTGCAGCTGATCCGAATTCAAATGCGGCAGAAGACAAGTGGACAATCACCACTGCCTTCCAGCAGGGATGCTCTTCAGCGTGACTGCACCCACACCAATGTGGGCTCGGTTTTAACAAATTTCTGAGCTGCAGCACCATGACGATGAAAAGGCATCTACTGGATGTTTTTTTTTTACTCTTTAAGAGTCCCTGCTCTAGATGGTGGTGTTGGCTGACAGCATATTTTATTGTTCCCAGGTGTCGTTCCTGCTGAGATTTCCTGTTTATAGCCTCAACACCTGGCCTGGGAGCAACGGGCCTCCTCCAGCTCGTTAGTCAGGTTCATTAGCCAAGCTGCGGTCATAATTACCCTCAATTTATGGAGCGGAGGCACCGCGGGGCAGCTGTTCCCTCTAGCTTGGAGCCCAGGATCCCCTTCAGCACTTCTGAAGTTCAAGCGTATCATTGTGAACGACTGGCTGTGGAATTGGCATCATTTCCATTTTGATAGGTCGTTTTATTTTTTTTATGGCGCTACCTTGAGATCAAAGAGATCCTAATTACAGCACTGGCAGAAATAGCACATCTGATAATCACATGATTGATAGAAATAGCAAAAATGCTGTAATTATCATTTTGACAGCTGATGCGGTCCACCTCCGCCGAACCACACGTCTCTGCAAGTTTTCCCAACGCCATAATCTGCAGCGCACCAGGCGTACGCTCTCTGCCTTTGGAAATTACCAGCTTGCTGGGAATTATAGTCATTTGGAAGCACGGGCAGCTGGGTGCATATGGGAATGCGGGCTAATTGCTAAGTCTGTGTTTTTTCAGTCGCCGCAGGTCAACGGTGCACGAGGATGCCTGCGCGAGGTAATTTAGCTGATTAAACAAAGGCACACGCCAAAACAGCGTCGGCCTTGCGACGAGGCTGTGCCGGCCCCGCTTTCGGCGAGATCGTGTGACCGCTGTGGTGTCGGCGCTGCTGGAATGTCTCCGGCCTCTCTGTCATCAGCCCGGCCTTGGTTGAACCTCAGGAGTTGAGGTTGGGACTTTGTTTGCGCAGGAGCGTGTGCTGCTTCTGCTTCTGCCGCCGCCGCTCAGAGTCCCCTCCCACGCTCCGTTGAGTGACAGCTTTGGCCTCGGAGTGGGCGTGGGTGTGGTGGGATGGGAGGGTCGTGTGGAGCGCCGCCAGGATGAGCTCATCCGTGATGGCGGGCCCGGCTGCAGTGGTAGGAGGGCTGCTCTCCTCTTGACCTCTGCGCCGGGCCGGGAACCCGCGGATCCTGCGGGAGCTGCCGCGAGCCTGGCGGAAGCTTTTGGAGGATGACGCCGCTCCCGGAAGCTCAGGCAGTGACTGACCACTGGCGGCGTGCCGCCCCCCCTCAACGGCGCCTGGCTCAGCGGCACGACCTCGGGCCTCCACTCTTCCCCTACGGAGAGAGAGGCCCAGTTTGTCCTGGACTCACGCCAGCTCTGAGCGGCGGGGGCGCGGCCGGGTCAGCTCTCCGGGGTGGTCCCGCTGTCCGTGTTTGTGTGAATACGTGTGCGATGTGTTTGGAGCCATGATGATTAGCTGGTGTTTTGTTTGTGCGTGATTCTGGTTTTTTTTTTGCTTCAGCACTGAGCTCCAGAGCAGCAGGAGCTCTCCGTCTTTGTCAGGCCTCCAGTGCATCCGGGGAGTTGCAAGGCTGACAGCGCGTTGAAGATTAGGGCTCCAACTTTATCAACTTTAATGTGAAGAAAAATACCGAGAGGGGTTTTTGTCCTGAGGGGCTGATGCTGGTTTAGGTCCTACATTTTATTACTGTCTAAAGAAGTAAGATCTAGTGGTGATGATTACATCACATTTCCTCATTTCAATTTATCACTTTGTTTTTGTAGCATCTCTTACAATCAAGACTGTCTCCAGCGGCTTTACAGAAACCCCAGACCTGACCCCCCCCGAGCAAGCGACAGTGGCAGGAAAACCACTTTTTTTAACAGGAGGAAACCTTGAGCAGAACCAGGCTCATGTGGGGTAGAAGTACCCTGCTACCAATGGATGAAGGAGGAGAAGAAGAAGAAAAAAGGAAATCTTGTGTTGGTCTAGCCTGGAAGTCAGACGGGACCACATGAGCGGAACCACTCTTCTGTTTACTGATTCCTGGGGAAACTTCCAGGTGACACCAGAAGAAAATTTTAGAGTAAACAGCAAGTTTAGCCGAATGGTGAAGAGTTTATGTTTTATTTTATTTCTGTAGTTTTGAATGATTCTGCAGAATGATGAAAAAACAAAAAGAATTGTGAGAAGAAACGAAATTCAGTGTTGCAATAATAGCAAGAGCAGAATCAAAGCCACATTTGGTAAACCACTTAGAGCAAAAAAAGAGAAGAAAAAAGAGACATTTGTGCTAATGCAGAGCTAAATTTAGCTGTCATTAGCTGAGTTTCCTACAAAAAGCAAAGGCTGCTTTTCATGAGTTTTGAAGACCAACATCTCCTCATTTGTCTGCTGGCTGTGTACAGCCCTGTTAGTGAGATTACTCACTTATCCCGTCATCTCGCGTTGTAATCAATCTGCTCTTAAAGCAAAGCGCGCGAGCGCCGGGGCAGCCAGAGGTCACGGCCCGAGGAGGCATATCTCTTTACGCTCCCTCCTCCTCCTTGTTTTGTGCTCCTTCGCCTCCAGCTTTGCGCCCACGCCTGCCACGAGTTTGCCATTTGGAAACCATTAGATCACTCAGCTTTGAGTTTTCTGATCTTTAAAAGAGATGGAAAGGTGGGAGGGAAAACACAGCAGGGAGGGTGCTGGATGGAGACTCAGCCCATCATCATCATTATCATTATCATTATCATCATCATCATCAGTTGGCTATGAGGAGTTAATCAGGAGAGTTTGTGGGAGTGAGCATGATATGAGTCATGTGAGAGGAAGAACCTGGAGAAGGTTGGGTTCCTTTTAAAAAAATAAAAAAAGTGATTAAAAACATCTGCGAGCAAATGAAGGCTCTGCTCCGGGTCCGTGGGTCGGGCCTGGCTCCGCTCTCGGTGCTCGGCAGCAGCATTATCTAAGCGTCCCATCAGAAGTGCACTCGGGCTGATTGAGTTCATCCAACATCTCTGAAATCGTGTTGGACAGCTCTTTTTTTTTCCATCAGTGGATCTTGGCTTCAGCTCGTGTTTATGTTCTCTTTTTCTTTTCCCAGGTGATGAGAATGTCACCAGTGCTCCAAAATCTACTTAATATGAAGATGAAAATCAAACGCCAGCATGAGCATGAAGATTGAAAACAGCCTGTTCTTCATGTGAAATTGATCTGTGTGTAAAAGACCAAAATAACCTTCGCTTTTCCCTTTTTTTAGGCTTGGGTCAGTAAAAGTGCTTCACAGCTCCTGAACTCCAAACAGACTCCAATTGTGTGATACAGCGAAAGAGTTGGAAGTGTTTTTTTTTCCCCGGCGGATGTTCTGCTGTTAGTGGCGTTGAAATCGCCCACAGACGGACTCCAGTTTTATGGCTGGAGCATGTGACGAGGCAGCAGCCGATGACGATGCGCCTCTGCGAGGCCCTTTATCCACCATGTAGAGTTTCAAACTCGTGACACGCAGGTCGTAGGTTTAGGCCCACAGTCATGAAAATTCTTGATTAATTGAAATGATGAAATCCTTGCGTGATGTTTTTCTGTTCGCTGTGTTTATTTCATGCCCAAGAAATCACCCAGGTGTGTGTGTGTGTGTCTCTAGTGTGTTTGAGGAAGTATCCAAAAATGAGTTTTATCCCCAAATGTCGCCATCCCTCTATTCAGTCGTCTTATTGGTGCCTGTCAAGAGCTCTAACATCTGCAACGAGGCCCTGGCTGTCGTTTAGTCTTGTCTGGTTAACCGCTTGTCTCTTTATTTGCAAGAGACAAGCTTTACGTTGTTTGCTCGCTTTCTAAAGAGCTTTTTTTTGTTGTTACTGTAGCAAACATCATGTCTTTCAGCAATGATCCAAATTACAGGGCTGGAAGTCGGTGCTTTCAGGTGGTTACCTCTGCTTCCTTCGAAAGCTTTCAGCAGGCCATGCCTCATTTCCTGCCAGCCTCTGCTGATTACAATGACCAGCACGGTTCCAGCGTGCCAGGCGTGTGTGTGTGTGTGTGGGTGTGTGTGGGTGCATGTGCGTGGCTGGTGGATGAGGAGGGGGGGATTTGCGCTGCTGTTCGTCATGAAGCACCCACACATGTTTCATGTAAACCCACCGTGACAATGAACCAAAACATGTCTGAAGGCCAACATGACAACCCTGACGGGGTCTGGATACGCCGGCGTTGGCGTGTATACGTGATTGTGTTGAAATCCTCATGTGAGGAATGTCTTTGAAACTTATAACGAGAAAAAAAGGCAAGAAGCAGACCAGGTGGGCCTCTGAGAGAGGGGTGTCATGCCTCTCTCCCCCCACAGCCTGCTGCTGTGGTCATGGCTCGACATCAGACTAATAACAAATTACTGCTCTGCTCCGATAGGAAGAATCCAGATATCCTCCCTGGCTGGCTGCCTACGTCTCTATTTTAGGAGCCGGACTGAATGGAGTGGAATTACACTCCAAAATGCTTAATCATTTCCATCAGGGATGTGGGATCCAGAGCGGTGGTGGAACCCCTCCGGGCTCCACGCCCCAAGACCCACCGTCCTCGCTCCGACCCAGCCGCAGTTGTTGGCTAATTCAGGTGCTGAGGAAGAGCAGGAGACACTGGATGCGGTTGCAGCCGTTTCCGAGCAACTCCCATCCCTCAACGATGTGCGGTGCAGAATGAAGGTGGAGGAGTGCACATTGAAGTCAGCGCTATCGCTGAGGGGCCGTCAGCACCCAACCGAGTCAGTCGTTTCTTATCGGGCTCTGCGCCGCCCCCACCCCCTCCTCAAGCAATACACACGGCGCTGCCCTCAGGCGCAGGCCCCTGCGTGTGGTTGCAACAATGGAGACTGTCAACAACAGCCTCGCATCACTCATCAGCCAGAAACCTGCTGGGTCATGGCTTCAACCCTACAATCGCTGGGGAAGAAGTCACCTGGGACGGATCAAACAAGTACAACCAAACTCCTGGAGAAACTGATGCAAGAAGGTAAATGATTACACAACCGTCCTGTTTTTTTGGCATTAAAATACAATAAAAACTTCGGTCAATCTTGTAGTGAAAATGAATGCATTTTCAGATTTTGGGTCACAGCTGTTTTCTTTTGCCTTCTATCCTACTTTTCTCTGTCGTAAACCCAAGATGCTTCGGTAAGTGAGTCATTTCACAGAAACCGTAAACTCCCCAGTCACTATTTCAGTTTAATGGGTGGGTCATTGGCACTGGGTTATGGTGAGAGTCCAGGGCTTGATTGTCTGCTCTTCAGCTCTGATGTTTACAGCCTGCAGTGACCTTTGACCTCCTCCTCTTTAGCTGCCTTTTTCTGTTGAATCCTGTATTTAATAAACAGTCCCACAAACAGGAGGAATATGTGGAATAAGCTGTCAGCACCAGAGGAGCAGCCCTCTTCTGCCATTTTGGAGGCAGAAGGTTGACCGGCGGCCTTCTGCGGTTTCAGGCATGCCTGGCTGGACCATGCAGGCTGCTGGTTCTCTCATCAGCTGACCTATTTTTCCTTCCAATACTCTTTCCCCTTATTCCACGGTGTGGTGCCAGTGGGGTTTTTTGCCTGAATCGGCTACTGAAATAGCCCGTCTCTTGTTTTATTTGTCAGGCATTCAGTAAGAATTCCCCCTCCAACCCACAGCTGGCTCAGGAATGTCTTGCGACTCCCCTCTCGTGAGTCCCCTCTCACGTCTCCACTCCATCAACTCTTGATCCCCCTCTCTCTCTTGTTATTTTTCCCCACTTTCTCTTCCCCTCTCCCCCCTGTTTTATCTCTTTCCCCTCCCAGCGCCTTCCTTTCTGCCCGTCTGCTCGTCTTTTCAGGCATGCCAGTCAGGGGGAGAAGAGTCCGCCAATGCCAAACCTCACAAAATGCTTGCGGCCAACACAAAGAGTTGCTGTGGAGATGGGGTCAGATTCGCCTAAACTGGATTTGCTCACTGTCTCCCTCACTCGTTTTTAATATTTTCCTCTCTATCGTGGCCTGTTGTTCACCCCAGTGTTGCTTTTTCCACTCTGCCCTACTGTGAATCTCACTTTTCTCCTCTTCTAACTACTCAGGTGTTTTCTTTGCAGAACTTTTAAAACAGAGCTGGTGGGATACCAGACAACAGTGAAAGTGAGTGTGGTTTAAGTTTTTACATATAATAGTAGCAGTACAGTTCAAAATTTAGAACAAATTTGTAGTTTTTTTGATTGATTTGATTTGATCAAATCTATCACACATGCTAGAAACCTGTTTGTTTGAGGTCAGTAAGGATAAAAGTGATTGAGATACATTTTTTTCTTCAGCAGAGCTAAAATCAGATGCGAAAATGATTTTTGCTTGCTCACAAGTTCCCCCTTCAGTGCTACAGAAAGGAGTGCCCCGACCAGAAGAAGCACAGTTTTCATAGATTACAACACAATGCCCCCTACACACACACACACCACCACCACCACCACCACCACCAGTCTGATGATTTACAGGAAATGATTACGTCTCCTTCACGTTCCTCTCCCGGAACAAAGGAGCCATTGTGTTTGGGGCTCCGAGGCTTTAGCAGGACCCACGTTTATGGATGGAGTAAGGTCAGTGTCAAGGTGTGGTAAACACATTTTCCTCTGAGGAACATGTCAAATATTGAAACTTAATCATCCTTTAAGTACATCAGTTGTCTCCAGCCCCGCCTCGGCTCTGGCTTTCTATTTTTATTTAAAGAATTTCCACGGAATGATTAACAAGAGTTCCTCCAGAGAAATGGCTGAATACGGTTATGAATGGAACCCTCCGGGGAAAGCTTCTGGGCCTTTGTGCTGCAGAGGTGCTCCCGCTCTCCATCGCTATGCCACGGAAGCATTGTTCAGCTCTAACAAAACAGCAGAAGAGTCCAGCATGAATAATACAGCCTCTAACGCCTCATGAAGCATACATTGTGCTCTGGGCTGTTCCCAGCCATCGGCACCGCGGGAGCTCGTCCTCCCCGAGTGGTTTGTGCACAGAAAAGCAGATGTAGAGGGTGGGATGTGCTGCGCTGCACTGAGATGACGTCATTCCTGTGTGCTTGTGACAAACAGGGACGTCTTTCGCGCAGGTGTGAAAGACGCTGGCGTTCCAGTCAGCACGCTGAATGATGCTTAGGCAGAAACAGTCAACCAGCCAAGGTTCTGCTGGTGAGACTAGTCATTTGGAAAAGATGATAAAGTCCTGCTCAAGATGTTTTGAATCACTTTAATTTCGTAAGCTCTCACTGAATCATTTAGAAACAAAAGCTTCTTTGTCCCATTTTGTTGAAAGGCTTTGATCAAAGGCCTTGATTGGGGGGAAGAAGAGACCAGATAGAAGACTACAGAGTCCACGTTCCAGCTTCTCTGGATGCAGATGCACCTGAGGCCTGTTTTGCATGTATTTGTTTGGTGATTTTTTTTTTTTCCACAGCAGGTCATACTTGAAGTTTGTGTCTGCAAGAAAAAATGGTTTGTTTGTTGTTTCCCAGTACGTCGAAAGCCAAAGCTAATTTTCCCCATGAATCATGTAATTCAACATGCCTGCGTCCTCCCTAAATATTTAGGACCATTACCAGGGTAAAAATGCAACAGCCAGCCTCGCGGTGCTGCACCTGTGTGTTGCTCTGTGTGTGACACGCCTGTAGCCTGTAATCACAGCCGACAGCATGTGCTTCCTCTCCCCACATCTTTCACGCGTCCGCTCCTCCATGAAAGATATGCAGGTCCTTTCCTAGGTACACACGCAGGTCTCGGATGGGGCCCCCGCTGTCCGAGGCCATTGTTGGCGGGCCGCAGGCATGCCTTGGACACATCAGCTGAGGATCAGATTGCTTTTGTTGGGCCGGTCCCAGGGCCCACGCTGCTCCCCACAGCTTCAAAGGGCCACGTCAGTGTGCGTTAGAAGAGATGAGAAGCGGCGCGAGAGCGGATCAGCGGTGTGGGATCAGCGGGGGCCACGGTGCACCCTCGGGACCGCACCATGTTGTCTTAACAGGCGAGAGGGTCAAAACACCTACAGAGAGGCGGGAGAAGGAGACGCACCGATAACCCGCCGGCTAAGGTGGCGGAACTTGAAAACTGGGAGAAACGGCCTGATGTTCGTTTATCCCTGGTGGGCCGGTGGACTTATTCAACAGGCCGTTAGATAAGAGGGACAATAGGACAGAGGTGAAGCAGGTCGGTGGAGGATGATGGAGGTCAGGAGTCACCACACAGGAGGCAAAACATCCTCGACACTGCTCCCAGAATCACATCCCATGGTGTCATTACAGCCCGACCTGAACATCCTCTCTCCGGTCCAAACGCAGCAGCCCGCTGGCCCGCGCACCCAAGCGACAGCCAGTCACGCAGCGGCTGAGACGTCAGCTGCCAAAATACCCGAGGAGGACGTGAAGCTATTTTTTTGTTTTTATACACATTAGAGACAAAGGATGACAGGAAGGAGATAGGGATGTCTGCTCGGAGGCTGTTGGGGCTGACTGTTTTTACAAATTAACATTGTTCTCCATTTTTTTTATGTTCATATAGAAGAGAAAAGCCACACATTAAACGGAAAAGAAAGGGGCGCAGAGGAGGACTCCTAACCCTGCCCCCAGTCAACACATCCGGGCCCGACGTTCCCACTCGGGCGTGGACAGACACGTTGCTTCGGGCTTTGTCTGCTCACCTGCTCGGCTGGATACTGTTTCCACCTTGTCTGACAGCGAACACGTGCAGGTGTGTAAGGTTCTCCTTTTAAACCATCCTCAGCTCTTTTTACCTGTCAAAAAAACACACACACACATGCAACGATGCCGGTTGTGTGCTCCCAGCGTGTGTCCAGCACAGCGTCGTGTGGCCAGCCAGCAGCAGGGACGAGGGGACGCAGCCTGATTACTGCTGGGGATGATGTCAAAGTCCAAGCATCCACTGGCAGTTCACCAGTCAGTTTCCTTCATTTATTTTCTGGACAGCTCTTGCTGTGCACAATGATAACATTCTTGGCAAACCTAGAAGTTACACACACACACACACCCATAGAGGTGAGCATCTATTCAACCAGCAGATGATTCCAGATGTTTCCTAAACGGATGAAAGGCGGGGTAGATCTTCGCAGATCCGCGTTAGACTCAACTAACAGTTGGACGCCGACCAGCTGGAATACACCAGACGGTTTCCTCCTCCCGGGCTCCTCCCAGACGTGGGCCCATATTTGTGATTTATCTCTCCGGGATTTGTCCAGCGTGCGGAGAGTACGAGAGGGCTGACGTCCCTATCGCTGAATACAAAGCCCCGGGATAAAAGACAATCTGGGAAAAGAGGACAAAAGGAAAGCCCAAAAATAAAGAGTATTAACGTACAATGTGTGCTGCTGCAGCACATCAACAGGAATCTCAGTTTTTGGCGCCGCAGAATTAATGACCTTCTGCTTTGGATTATTCTTTGTTGGAAGATGACAGATTCAGCCAACGCAAATATCAGCGTGTTATTAAAACTCCGGCTCTGCAGAGCCTGTAGTCTCTGCCTTGACTCATGCAGACACGCGAAAATATGAACAAGATTATTTTGGCTGCAGTTATGACCTCAGGTGCGCGCGCCACCCATCTCTCCTTCTGTTGTGTCTGATCCAAGCAACACAAAGCGAATCTCACCGGTAGTCAGAGGGGCTTTTTCACCTGAATGGGACTGTAACGATTATGGTCTTACCCCATCACACAATGGAGCCGTTGTGTGACGCTCACCTTCCCGGCTCTGAGGCTTGGCGTCGGCAGAGCGAGACAGCCAGCCCACCTCTGAACCAGCGGCTTCGTTTGCAGGCGTCTTTGGATTTTAATCGTGCAGGCTCAACCGTCTGGCCTCAAAGCTGCTTAGCTTTGCTAGCACCCGTGACCGCACAAGGCGTCAGGCGCGTGCAGACATGTTTCGTACTAAAGATTCCCACAATACTTGTGTTATGAAGCTGTGTTTGTGAATATATGTGTTTATGTGTTATGAAGTTGTGCAATTGCATATTGATATCCCACATACAGTGTGTGTGTGTGTCACCTACCTACGACTCACCTGCTGATGACAACATGTTGACGTGTTTATGGCTGAAACTGTAACTGCCCTGACATCAGGTAATGTACGGTTTCTGCTTGGCTCATATTTCTGCATTTTGGGGGCTGGTGTGTCATTTTTGAGGTAGTGTTTTTGCATGTGTGTGTGTGTGTGTGTGTGTGTGTGTGTGTGTGTGTGTGTGTTAGGGTGTGTGCGCTTGCGGCTCTCTCACCTGCTGCAGCACCTGCTCAGATACGTGTCTCATCACGACTGCATTGATCAACAGGTGTCAGAGTGTGTTAATATCAGGAACACCTGACTGAGCGTGTTTGCACACATTCAAAACTGTCACAACTTTTGTCTGCCGGTCTGTTTTTATCTATATTTTTAATACAGTTTTTCAGATCAGTGATTTGCCATTTTGCATGACTTTTGACGTTTTTAAACATGTGACTTTTGGTTTAAGTAGTTTGGGAACTTAAAGTAGAGCTGGAAAGATGAATCGCTGGGTTAAAGGTGTGTGTATGTGTGTGTGTTATCTCATGTCAGACCCTGAACTTCTTAGCCAGGCGAAGTCGGTCAGTGGATGAGTGGGGGAAAGTGCCGAGGGCCACGGAGCGGTGAAATAAGATCACAGCCCCCATGATCCCTCAGCTGATCTGGCAGCGACGGCCTTTGGGTTGGCCTCACTCATCAGCTGCTTTCATCTCCATAAAGGTTATTAAAAAATGAGGTTTTTTGCCGTGGCTTCGTGCCACCTGCCTGTAATAATCCCTCCAAGTGGATGTGACCTGGCAGCATGCTAATTCGGTTGCGCATTCCTGCATGCAGAGGTTTAACAGCAGAAACTCCAGACGAGCCCCTCAAAAAAGCCTGACTTCTGAACACTTGGCAGGCTGCCTGTCATGAGGAAAAGATGAGAAACTGAAGGCACGGACCCAACAAATTATCTGTGTTTGACTGTTGTGCTCAAGCTGTGGCATGCCCGAGGTTGTTTTTCCTTTGTGGTTTTTAGACTGAAGTGAGATTACTGTAGCATTGACTTTATTGATAAAGGCTGCCAGATTCCACAAACCTTCCTCCTTCTGTTCCCCTGTAAAAAAAAAAAAAATAAAAAAAAATCTTCCACTCACATTACATTAGCACATTTACTTTACACTTTCTCAGACAGTCTGATTGGAGTATGTTAATCATGTTGTTTGTTTTTCCTTATAGGCATGCCCCCCATCCGTCTGCCACGCTGGTTAAGAAGGAAATATACCCGGCAGCGTATTTCAAATCAAGGGACCTATTTTAATAATCTGAAGCTTGCTCGGAGCTGCCGAAGGGAGCACACATGGCTTGATTGGAAGGAAAAAGGAAGCGCCTCTGACCTCCTGGTAGGACGCAAATTAAGATATGTGTGACACTCCAAAGCGCCTTTTTTTGATAACAAGATCGGATTGATTTCGTTCTAGACGGTTAGGTTTCTCCAGGCGAGACCAGCGCACATGTGGATGGACACAAAAGGCCGACTGTTCTCCCAACCTGCGCTATCTGGCCTCCTCCTCTCACTCTCTCACCCTGCATAAACACAAGTGTGTGCTTTTTAGCCGTGTCAGTTGCACAAAGTGGAATCCAGATCCGTCACCGAAGCGAAAGCGCACAACAAATCCTTGGTCCAGACCAGAATTGTTGCATGAAAACGCACCAACAGAAATGCATCAACCTTAAAACTCGGGAAAATCGGGACTTTAAATCACCATTTAGAGATATTTTACAGCAAAATATCTTCACCAATAACAAAGAATAGCGCTTCTGCGTTGCCTCGCTCCCCCGCGGTCTCTGCGACGGTCATGCCTGTCCCCCAGCATCAGTGGGCCAAATGGCTAAACCTTTTTTGTCATCCTGAACTGAGTGAATGGAAGAGTGTGTTTACCCATCAATGGAGCTCTGGTGTCACAGCACCGTGAAGAAACAGGGTGGACGTGGGCTTGTGCTGTCCCTCCGCTGAAGCTTTGGCCATCAGAGGAGCGAGTCCAATCTGCAGAGCAAAAGTCGTCCCAGAGATTGTCTTCTGCAGACAGCCCCATCTACCAGCCCTACGGGTCAAATGTTCCTTTTGAACACTGTGTCTGCGTCTCGTTCTGTCCCTTTAATGTGGTCTTCCCCTGGCTTTTGCTAATCCAGTAGCCTCGGAACCACGTGGACATGTAATTTCAATCCAGATGTGAGCGCTGTGGAAAGTTGACTTCTGTTCCGAACGGCCCACCTGCCTTTCACACCTCGGCACGTTGACGTGAGCTGCGACCCAGATTCCTCTGGGGAGCCTGCTCCACTGGAGATCCTCAAGTTTCCCGTACTGCTGAAGGATTGATACGGAGCTGATAGCTCGGTGTCAAGAACAGTGTGAAGGATAAATCCAGCAGAGCCTTAAGCATGTGGCTGCGTCCAGGCGTTGCCGAGATCTAATCTCTGCCGCCTCCCACGTCATACACATCTACCAGAAAGTAGAACAATATCGAGATCTACACATCAAAAAGCTTTTTTTCTTATCAAGATTGTTGTCTTTCTTTTCCTGGCCTAGAAAAGGAGAGTTTTGGGCACACCCATACACACACACACACACATGCCCTTGCACACTCATGCATATCTTAACCTTGTGAATGTGTGCTTTCATATTACCGTAAGCTCGGAGCAGGCCTGCTGATAGTGTTCCCGCTGCTGGAATGTGCGCTATCTTCTTTACTACGCTTGTGCTGTGCAGGTTGTCAGAGAAGATACGTGCAGCATCTGGCACTTGAAAATGACAGGCTTCCATTTGCAAAGAGAAATGCTCACGCAGGTGTGAGCTCAGCTGCATTTCTGACAGCAGCCAGAGAGAGATGATGACAGGCCGACGGCCTCTCGATTGTATCAGCACCTACCAATCAGCCGGTGCATACCGCAGCGTGTCGCACATGCCTGTGTGGAGGCAGCGCGTTCGTTCTGTGGCTGTTATGAGCCAAAGCTGCAGGGAATTAATCCAAGCTCTTGGAACAGAAGATTTACGGTTGTTGAAAATTAACTCCAGATGCTAGAGAGAGAGCAGTGAACTACCTTTGGGAACAATGAGACCTTTCACTATCTTCTCTTCCGAAAAAAAAAAAATAAAACAGTGACGTTTACAGGATGTTGGTTCATTCCTGACAAATGGCTTCTAGTATTGCTAGAATTAAGTGGGGGGGGGGGGGGCGCTGAATGATGGACAGCAGCACACATGCTGCACATGCAAACACAGGAGACTCACTTTCCGTCTGCAGCCTGATCCATTTATGGCTGCTTTTTCACCTGGAGGCTTACTGCAGGCATAAAAGTGAGTCACACTCACTAAAACTTTCAGGACAAAAGGTCTGACAGAGAAAAATATCCACCCTGCCCCCCCACAACTCAGACACCCCCGTCCTCCCTCACTATCCTAAACCACAAATTGTATTTACCAAACTCCCCCTAATCCCATAATTGAGCCTATACAGTTCAGCGCTTCTGTGTTGAATGTCACGCTTCCTCTGCCAACGGAATCCGACAACAGCGGCGCGCTGTGTGATTATTAACTGTCATGGATTTGTTTTTGTGTTTCCAACCCCTGCTCCGTGCACGCTCCCGTCGGGGTCCCGGCACCAGTGAAACTTGTGACAGGTGGAGGGTGAGAGCTGAACCCGCTTCCTGCGAGACGCCCAAAGGGAGAAAACAACAAACATGACCAGTGAGCCGTCGAGCAACTGCAATAACAGAAAGATGGCAACGTGCCTCCCTTCAGAGAGATTCATTTCCTTGACCAAACATTAATTGTCAAATATTTTTCTCTCCAGGCCTTTGTGGTAGAAGCAGCAGTTGAATTACTTCGCCTGCGTTTTTCTGTTCATTCAAAATCAGGTAATTATTTGCACAAAATGTCACAGGTATCGTTTTCCAACTCGCAGCACAGGTGCAGCTTTGGACGCATCATGTTCAGTCACGTTTTGTTGTCTCATGATGAGGTATGACTCCCAAACAGCCAGCAATCTGTCAGAGAGCCAACAGGAACCAGAGTTCACCCTCGGCTGATCTGCTGACTCGGTTACTCAATTGATACTAAAAGTTTTGCTCAATGAATCTAAAAAAGGAATGAGGAATTGGAACGTTTTATGGCAGCCAATCTATCAGTAAAATATACGCATATCTATATATTGCATATAATTATGTGGGCCCCTTTTGTGGCCTGGCTCAGGCTTAAACATGCAGCCTACACGTCGGTCAGCAATAAAGACGTGTCAGTCAAGCGACTCTCCAGTTTCAATTCCCGAGGAGGAAAAATAATTCTGTTACAAACTGCTCTGGTTTTCCCTGTCGGACGGGTTTTTTTTTCCATGCTGCGCATCGTCCACACACGCATAGCATGTCGTTCCCTAAGAAAACCTGGGATCCATGACACAAGTGATGAATGAATTATATTTACACATGCAGGCGGCGGTACCAGACCCCACCGCTTGACAAGTCTCTGCAGCTCACGTTGCAGCCACTGACAGCTTGTCTTCAAATGTTGGTCGGGAGGCTAAGGGTGTATTATTAAACTATTCCAAAAAAAAAAGTTATACACCATTTTTTTTTTTTTTTTAATTTGATAAATGAAAGAAAATTAAGGTTGCTTGTTAGGCTGATGGCACTGCTTTGTTTTTTGTTTTTTTTTTACAATACAGGAATACACTTCACTATTTACCCCAGTTTCCTTATACTGTGCATTTGCTGGAAATGATTGCAACACAGGAGGACAAGGCTTACTAACAATGAGTGGAAGTTCATGACCCTTTTGCCTAATTTGCTTCTATGGTACCCTTTTTTTACTCAGTCATTTGCACATTAAAAGAAAATATTTTAAAAAAGGATTATTTAGGAGTAAAACTAAGAAATTGTTTACAACTGAAAAATCTATTGCAACAGAATTGTTGTGTATTTTCCGTTGTTACTCATCACAATGAAATTATTTGAAAAAAAAAACCAAACAAACAAACAAACATTTTCTTTTCTTTTCCTATAGAACTCACAACTCTATACGGACGAGAGGTACGTCAACGCAACCCAAAGCTCATTTTTAAAAGGTGAGTATCACATTGCCGAGCTTCAGTTGAGCACCTGAACGCATCGCACACCCCTGGAGTGGGTGTGACGTAGGTCGCGCCGGAGCCGCAGCGGCTCCGGAGTCGGACGGTCCGGATCAGTTCGCCTCCAGCGGAGATCTGTCAGCACCGGCGGGCGTGCGAGCTTCCCCGAGACGCTGTTACTGCTTCAGAATAGAAGAAAAAGTCCCGCACAGCGGACCCGGGGGCACATGGAAACATTATGTAGCTGGAGCCACGGCGGCGGACTTCATCTGAGTTGCAGCCCGGAGGAGGCGAAGTGAGCGGCGGCCGTCAACATGCTCAGGCCGGCGGCGGCGTCGCTGCTGCCGCTGCTGCCGCTGCTGCTGCTGTGGCGGATTTCTCTCTGCCAGTACTCAAGCGATCAGTGTAGCTGGAAGGGCAGGTGAGCTTCCTCGTTTGATTGATGACAGTTCCGATGGAAAAAAGAAAGAAAAATAAAAGGTTTGAGACGTGATTCGAGCAGATTGCAAAATCAGCGCAACCGAAACTCGGAGGAGCGGAATGAAACGGTGCCAAAGTTAGTTCAACTTATATAAAATCATTCTGGAATCTAGATTTTATCCGTCTGTAGTTTGGTTTAGTTTTTTTTTTTGTAGTTTGGTTTTTAGTTTTTATATATATATATTGTGCTACAATATTTTAAACGCCTTCTATAGTCTTTAAAAGTTAAATAGAACTTTGTGAACGTGCCTTACATCTGCAAAAATGTTTTTGAAAATTTCAGACACTGTAAAGCTGGAAAAGCTCAAATGTCCCCCTTTAGGTGGCTTCACGTTAGGATTATAGATTTCTGAGGGACACTAAAAACCTCAGGCAGCAGATTCTGGAAAGTTTCACCTCCCATCAAACATCTGCTGAAATGGGGCTTTTTTTTCTTAAGAATCTGCGCCTCAAAGTGTGGTTTTGTTTTTCATCCTCCAGTTTGGGGAGCCTCATTCTGCTGAGGTCTTTGACCAATAATCTGTTGCTCATTACTCAGAGTCCTGACTAATCTTTAATTGCATGCAGAAGGAAGAAGAGGCTTAATTAGAGGCGTGCAGGGGAGAGCCCGCTCGCGAGGCCGTCTTCGGTTGCATGTGATCAGTATGTGCCATGTGTTGCTAAAGATCTGTGGTGAATTTGAATTTTAGCATCTCGATTTCAGGAAGCTGGGCGTTCCTCCCCTGGAGTCAGACCGCTAGCTTGGCGTGAGCTTGCTGGTCGACTGCAGACAGCTTCCTGCCTCTGGCTTCACCCCAGAATCACTGACAGGCCGGAGTTTTTCCACTTTTTCAAACCCTGACCAGCCTTCAAACCCTGGAGGGAGTCATTTGGTCACGCTGGCGCCAGAGTCCGAAGTGCCGCCCGGAGAAGTCTCTTCCAGGCTCTTTGGTGGCTTGAAAGCAGGGGAGGTTGGGTGCGTGACCTGCATTTGCACTTGCATGCGGCTACTGTTGCCGCTGTTGTCTACCCAGAAGCCCCTGTGTCTCCCCATTCAACCGTTCCTGCTGCCAAAGTCTTCCCAAAGACAGAATGCCAGGGCTTCATTTGGCCTGAGCCCTGGGAGAACAGTGTGGCCCTGGAGGGAGGTGCGTGCTGGTACCGAGGGGACTTGGGTTGCTCCGGCTCGTGACCGCACAGGCAGCCGCTCTTGCGCACAATCGGCCGTTAATGCTCTAGGAGGAATGTGGTCTTAGGTCCTCGCGGTCTGCCAGGATGGCTAAGATCCTTTGTTGAATATTCCGCTGATGTCTTTCTTTGCTGTTTTCTTTCAGCGGTCTGATGCACGAAGGCCATGCCAGGGACGTGGAGCAGGTGTATTTGCGTTGCTCGCAGGGCTCCCTGGAGTGGCTCTACCCGACCGGGGCCATCATCGTTAATCTCCGACCCAACACCATCTCCTCGGCCGCCGCCCGCCTCTCCGTCTGCATCAAACCCTCTGCGGACTCCAGAGGCACCAACATCTACCTGGACCGGAACGGCAAGCTGCGGCTGCTGATGCGCGAAGAGGACCAAGCTCGGGGCAAGGTGCAGTGCTTCGGCATCCAGGAGGGGGCGCTGTTCGTCGAGGCCGTCCCACACACGGACATCAGCCGCAGAACCACAGCGTTCCAGTACGAGCTGCTCAGCAACAGGCCCGGTCCAGATGCGCGCTCGCTGGGTGGTAAGATGGATCTCTGCTGGAATATTTTTAGGGGATAATTTTAGCCGTAAACCAGTGGTTAATTGTTTCGTACGTGTAAACTCTCTGAGTGTCTTCAGCCCTTTGGGGCTCTGCTCGTTTATAGTTCTCCCTGTGGTGGGAGCTGTGTACCAAACACAGCCTCTAGTAGTGATTTTAAACAGATGGAAGCTCAGTAAATACACCGCACACTCATTTGTTACGCAGTGGAATCAAAATCGGTGCCTCAGGTGGCGCCATCACATTTTTAGTACCTTAAAGAAGATTTTTCGTTCTTTGTCACCTTTTTCTGTCTCAGCATTAAAACAAAAATACAGATTTGGTTTCAAATTTGTTTAGGATTAAACCCAAAATTTAACAGTTGTAATGTGTGTGTGTGTGTGGGAGAGAAAATGAGGAAAAACAAAGAAAAGTAGAGCCAGCCAGAGCGCCTCTCCGCTGGAAAACCAGCCGCCTGTTTTCACACCGCGTATCTGCCAAACCTGCAGAGTTTTCAAACTGCGCGACTGTTGTTTCACACCTGAAGCAAAATACCAGCCACATCAGGTCCACATCTGTTTTTATTGCTCTCTGGGCTCACGTATCCTCACCCTGCATCACTCATTTCTCCTTTTTTTTCCCTCTCGTGCGCTCGTGAGGCCTGATGCGGCTGCGGGATGACTCGTTGAGACGGGGGTCTCGTGTCACCTGAGGCCCAGATTGTTGCTTCTTCTCGTCCTTTTTGTTTGCTCTCCATTCCTCTTCTCTTCGACCCACTGTGCTGGGACTGAGTTGCTCGCTGCCGAACTGGAATGTGTCTCCAGCCAGATGTTGGGAGGACTATTTGGAGCGAATAGGCTGAGCCCCCACCTCTCTGTCAGTCCTTTTCCCCTCACTTTAGTCATTCCTGTGGACTAATTAAAATAGTCCCCCCCTTCTCTCTTTTCTATTCATCATTCTGGTATTTTTCTTGTCATCCTTCTGCCCGGTCATCTATCCTCCCTCTGTTGCTGCCTGGTTTTTTTGAAGTGGTTTTCCTCTGTGCCGTTGTGGTATTAGTAGGTTGTGCTTCATTACAGAAGGCAGGAAGGCCCAGATGTTGCAGGGACAGCCCCCACTCCGGGCCTGTGAAGTGGTTCAGCGCGCTACGCAACGTGCGTGTGCGCAGGCCAGCGAGAGCCGCTGACTCGGCTCTCGGTCCATTCCTGCGGTTCCGTTTCATGTCTGATATGTGAGCCCCGCTCGGTTCTGGCGGAGGGGGAAAAAACAACCCTGGCTTCTGAGGTCTCGGCTCTGATGCGCCACACGCACGCGGGCCCGCTTCAAAGCGCCCGTGCGCCCGGCTCCAGGGCGAGGTCGAGTGTCCCAGCGCTCCAGTTGTTGCTAAACTTGTGGCCGTTTGACCTCTGACCTAAGGCAGGCAGCACCTCGCGTTGCCGTAGAAGCGGACCCCAGACTAAAAATAATTCCCACGAAGCAGCTCTGAGGCTCTGATTCCGTTTGATTGTTTTCCCAGAAGCCCTCGCGCCTGGACCAGGTCCATCCCCACACCAGGCTGTCGACTAACAATCCAGCCATTTGTAAATTAGCAACCGTTCCTTCTTTGCTGGTTTTATGGACGGGCGCCCGCTGGTCCTCCATCCCGGGGCCCCTCTGCTGACTCCACACCTTCACCCCTCCCCCACGTCGCTCCCAAACAGCAGATCTGGCGCTCGTAAAGGGGCTGTGGTCTGGCCGGCCACACGACCACCTGACTGCTGGGCTGCAGCCTGGCTTCAGGCATCAGGCGAATGCAGCCAGAGGCAGCCTTTAAAATGGCTTCTTAAAGGCTGTTTCTCTTTATTTCTCAGTGTTGTGGTGCAACACTTTATCTGGATTCCAACCCTCCTCTCTCCTTCCTTTCAGCGCCGTGTCAGCCCTGCAGCGATGCCGAGATCCTTCTTGCCGTCTGCACCAGCGACATTGGTGAGTCCCTGTTTGGCTCTGGGGTAGAATCCAGGAGTATATTCCAAACCGGTCTGTAACCGTGGTGGATCTTCTGCGTTTATCCAGTGGCGCGGGGCAGCATCACCAAGGTGGAGCAGAAGGAGGAACACTCGTCCATCAGCGTGCTTCTCAGCCATCTCTACAGGCAGAAGACCCAGATCTTCACAGGCGGCGCGGCGAGGGCCCGCCGCTGGACGGGCAGCATCAAGATGCCTCCTCAGTGCAGGGTGAGGTCTGGTGAAGGCGAGTTCCTCTTCACGGGAACGGTGAGGTTCGGCGAGGCCTGGATGGGCTGCGCTCCGCGCTACAAAGACTTCCTGCGGCTGTATCAGGAGGCGCAGCTGCAGGGGACCAACCCCTGTCAGGTGGACGCTGACTGAGCGTGGAGGTGCAGGCCTCTCCTGGGGGAGGAGGCTCGCTGAGCCGCCCCGTCTTATCTCCGGCCGTCCGATGACGGACGGGTGCCTCGGTGTGCTCGGTGGACTCCGGTGACCTCGGCTGACCTCAGAGGGAACGTGCTCGGACTGCCTTCTCTCGCAGACACGGATCTCCGGAGTCTGAAATGTAGCAAGACTTTTTTTAATGTGTATAAAATGTGAATGACTGTTGTATATTTCGAGGCTCGGCCTGCTCTGTAAAAAGCTTGGTGTACAGTTCTGAATCTATTTCTTATGACGAAAAATGTAAAAAGTGAAAAGTTCTAATTTTTATTTTGTTTTTTAAAAAAAAAAATCACAAGATAATGCCTGAAGTCCTTTTTTTTTTCGTGATGTACATTGCTTGAAAACAAACCAAAAGAAATTTTTCTTTGCCTTGAGAATAAAATATTTTATTCTGTGGAAAATTCCCGAGTTTTTTGATATGTTAAATATGTAGTTGTTTTGTTTTTTTTCAACTCTTATTTTCACCTAAATCGAAACGTGTGATGCAATATTAGCAGTAGCGCTATTGTGCTCTTTTTGCAGCATTTCTTGTAGGAACGAGCCCTCCCAAGACCTCGGCCCTGAGCCGAGACCGAGGGCGTCGAGGGCTCGGAGAGATTGATATCGGAGAGCTGGCGTTGGCTCCTCCGCGTTGGTTCCTGTGGCGATGGGGGTGGCTGCGTGCTCAAGGTCAGTGTGTGAAAGGCCTCTTTGTCCCAGCGCAGCTAGAAGGCAGACCTGAGCGTGCAAGCGGAAGCCAGCGCTCCCTAACCACGTATGATTGGCAACTTGTTTGCTTTTATTTCCATCTCCTCTCATTAAAACCCCAAAAGGCATCACGTTATTCCATTAAAGCTGCGCTGCCGCATCAGGACAGCTCGTCAGGCCAGTCCTTGACTAAGCTACTTTTGTCCTCCTACTTTCCCAGAAACTCACCTCGACCGCCGCTGCGCTGGACAACACCGCAATGAACTCGACGCCTGAATTCCAGCTGAAAGCCACTGTTCACTGGGAAATGCAAACAGAGTTTCTATGGCAACCGTGTCCTTCTCTTAAACTTCTGGCTGGGGCATTCAGAGGTTGGTCAAGCTTCTCTGGCAGATTCATTAACATCATATCTGTACCACCGTTTGCACCATTTAGGTTTTCCATAGTATAATGTTTAAGATAGTGAGCAGCAAATTAGCATTACATTAAAAGAATTCGGTATTGTTACTATGGTTACGTATCATGACAAAATATGACTGTAAAAGAAACCCTAATTTTCTCCTCTATTTAAGATTTTTTACAGCACCTGGAGTATGTGAGGAGGCAGAGGAAGCATGTAGGCAGCTGAAGGAGCTGCGGATTTAGCGGATTCACTCATTCGGGAGGCGCAGACGTGAATGAAGGATTCTCCCAGCTTCAGGTCAGCCACCGCCGCTTCTCTGGAACGCCAAGATGGTGGTCTTCAAAACCTTAAATGACATCTAGAACTTTTTAATTTCAGTGTGGAAAGGGACACGTTTTTCTCTCTCTCTCTTTCTCACACACACACACTCACACACACATTCACACAGTGAGTGTCAGCCTCAGCCTTGATTAGCTGGAATCAATAGACGCTGTGTTTTTCCCGCTGTGTAAATGTGTACGTGTGTGTGTGTGGTGTGCACGTGGTCTTGACCCGAGCACATATAAACACGTCGCCCATGCGAAGCCGTGGCTCGTTCCGCATTCCTCAGCGCCTCAGCCTGACACCACGCGGCCCCAGCCTTTCAGCCATGCAGCTCTCGCATGCTTGCAATATTTTGGGAAACGTTTTGCGATCTGGGCTTCGACTCCGGGAACCGTGGAGCGCTACGGGCGCTTCCTGGGAGCTGGGTGAGTGCCAGGTAGAGCCAGGTAGGTATGGGACCGCCGAGTGGACACCTCCCAGAATGTTGACGGATCCTGAGAGGGCCCTGGGTTTCCAGGCCTTCAAAAGCCTTCCAGGCTCTTCCTTAGTTCCGCCTCTCAGGATTAGGGACCCTGGTGTTGGGTGTCCACAGCCATAGCCACTTCAGGGCGGGGTGAGGGTGTGGGGGTCACCGCCCGGCCCTGCAGATCAGATATCAAAGGGGTCAGGGGAATCGTGGGCTGTGACGAAGGAATCAGGAAGTGGCGGAGGAGCGGTGCAGGCGTGCTCTCCGTCGGATGGTTTACAGATTAAAGCCATCTTGGAGGACGTTGGCCTGTCAAGACGACTCTGTCTCCCAGCCGGAGCCCCAGCCGGAGCCCCAGCCGGTGCAAACCGATGACCGGAACGGCTTTCAATCCCTCTGAAAACACTCACAGTTTAGTTAGTTTAGGCCGCCGTTCCCCCAATGTCTTCGTTTCATCCAGTCGTTTGTGTCTTTGAACCGTGATTTGCTGCTGCGGTCTGTGGCTGCACAACTGCCCCCTGCTTCTTTTTCTCTGCCTCTTTTCTCAATGGGTGGGGGGGGGGATGTGTGTGTCTGCTGTCAGCTCACATGACTCCCAGAGACCACTTTGGGGTCCCCTGTCCATTCAGCAAACTCGCCTGTCCCCCGAGAAGGCTGTCGGGGGAGGAAGGGGGTGGGGTGGGAGGGGCACACCCCCCCTCCGTCATGGTCAGCAGCCCCCAAAATGAGGCCAGGGGGTCCGGCTCTGCAGACAGCAAGCAAACACGCTGCAAATGGCACCCTTATTGACTTGTCTTTTTGTCCCCCCTCCCCCAAACATCCTTCATTTACTGGGATCCACGGGAGCATTTCCAGCGGCCCCCATGGCAACAGCGGGCCTTGACAATGGGCGCAGGGAGGGAGACCACTTTCTCATGATGTCACCGCGTCGTTGTGGACGACGACCGGGATTTTTTAGATGATTTTCTTGACCTGTCTGCCGATGTGACCTCAAACATCCTCCCAGGATGGTCCCAAGCACGCGGTCTGGAATCTTTGGCCTTCAGAAGTGGCTGCTGAGCGGCGGCCTTGCTCTCCTGACCTGATCCCAGCCTTGAACGGGAGCGTTGCCTCTCGCTCTGCACAACCTGTCGCTCATCAACATTCTGTTGTGGTGCGATGGTCATAATGAGATCTGCCCGGACTCCTCCTCCTCTCGGGCCTGTCAGATCCAGCACATCCACTCTTTGCACAGTCCGCTGAGCACCAGCGGCTTCGCCCCGTCGCCCGACTCCACCCTGGCAACCGGGCCAACCCACCCTGACCTCTGACCTGAGTCGCGACCTTGGGATGAGAAAGAAAATAGGTCCTGTCTAAATCAGCCATTAGAGTCTGGGTAAGATGGGGGCATGGCCTCTCGCCCCTGGAGGAAACACACACATCACTGGGCATTGTTAGGCGACACACATCATCAGCCGGTGGCAGACCAGTCCGGAGTGTGATGGATCCTCTAATTGCAGTGGTGGCATTTGATGGAGGCCCAGATGAAGAACAGAATAGCTGGAGTGATGGATAGGTGGGAAGCCGGTGCTTGGGTTTTCAGACCGAAGCGGATGTGAGCGGTTTGCTTTTGGGACAGAATGATTGATTGATTTTTGAGGGAGAAGAGTTGTGTCTTTATTAAAACTGCAGATTGTACAAATGATAAAAACAATCTGCATTTTCAGCGATGACTGAAATAATTACTAAAAAAAAACCCCAAAACAAAATTTCTACTTTAGTAAAATAAAAAAAAAAGCTTTAGAGTTGAACATCTATCTACACATCAGCAAAATAAAGCTGAGTCAACGCTAGAAGACGCAGGCAGCCGTAAAAACATTCGAGGTCATAAACGGTGCGCTGACCTCTGAGTGGCAGCGGCGTCGGCGACAGCTGAGCGCTCAGCTGGGGAAAGAATGGCTGAGCTCAGGGAAAGTCGAGCGCTCGGGGTCACGCACACGTGACATCTTCCTGGGCACAGGTGACAGTTGCTGCAACCAGGAGCCTGGTTGAATCTGCAAGCATGCCACAAGGTCAGAGGTCACCCTGAATGATGGTATTAAAATGAAAACAAATACATATCATCCTAATTTTTTCATTTTATTGAAACACATGAGATCAGTTTGCAGAATGACAATGATGTGTACGACGTGGGCTGGTATGAGCTAAGACAGAGATTTTTGGAGGATTATCGCATTAGCGTGGAATTCAAGACGTCTGGGTGAGGAAGGGAGGAAAAAGAGGAGCAACGAGCTTCACTTGCTGGCGGCGCAGTTTGCTGGAGCTCTGCTGCCTGGAGAAAAATCTGAGCAACAGGTTTTACCTCTGCGTTAATAAAGCATTTATGGAATTTATGATATGCGTTAGCCATAGCACACGGCACTGTTACAGTGTCAAATCCTGAATGCTTCTGCAGTAGCCCCAAAAGAAGGACATTTCCTTATATTTAAAATAATTTTCTGGTTGTAATATAAAAATCTTTAAAAAACATAAATCATTAAATGCATACATCAAGGTAAATTACTGCACTTTATTTTCCCTAAAACGTTTCATTGAATTTTAAAAACAATATTTACTGACTTAAAATGGCTGTTCAGCCACATGGATCTGATTAAGTGATGGATTTTTCTAGTAGATTTTGAGAAAAAAAAAAAAAACTATTATTTTGCGTTTTTGTTAAAGAAACCCGAAAGTTTTAGCTGCTGTCATAGTTTAGAGTTTAAAAAAATAAATAAATATATAAACTTAAAAGCCTAAGGATTTATTTAAAAAGACCGATGCTGCCCCCTGGCGGAGAGTGAGAACAAGAGCACAACTGCTGGCAAGTTTTTTTAAACATGGTAATTAAAAATAATAATAATAATAATAACAATAATAATAATAACAATAATAACAATAATAATAATATGTGTTTATGCGTTTGCCAGAGTGATGTTTAAACGTTCAAAACGTTTGAGACAGGTTTATTTACACTGGCTAAAGGCTGAATATCAAATTAGTTTAGGCCTGATTTTTGAGGGGTGTTATGCAACCATCGTGGACACAAGTGAGCAGTGAGACCCACTTTTTGATTAAACTTTCTCTGTTTTGTTGCAAGCGTGCATGTGTCTATTCACATGTAAAATTAATAACTAACGAGACAAAACTCCTGACTAATGTTATTGTTAATAAATTGTTACATCGACGTGTTTGGACTGTACATGGTGTCGCTCAAGGGGAGGGAAATGGGGTGGAGCCGGAAAGGGTAAATATTGATAAGAAGAACAGAACAGACGAAAGGTTACTGTTTATCCCTTGTTGTCGGGACAATCTCGGCCGGGTGCAGCTGACTGCTGATAAACTGCAATGGCGCTGCTCACGTCTCCCTCGCTGCTGAGGTGCTGCCGCAGCTCTGTGAGAACCTCCAGGTTGTGGAAACAGCAAAGGAGCAATGCTCTGCAGGGGTTTCGGTAGGTTTATGATTAACGCGCTGATCAAAGGCCAGAAATGTTGCACGAATAATCCAGAAACCCAGTTAAAGAGTTTGTTGCCACTTGGCTCTAAAAGAAAGAAAATCTTACAACTGATTCTAGCTATTTACTGAATACAGGAAAATGATGGAACTGGCTGGAAAATGTCTTTCCTTAAGCCTTAAGTTGCAGGTGTTGGGAGGAGGCGAGAGCAGGGTCTTTGTGTGTTGTTGTCTGCAGACATATGTCGTAAAAGTAGCTCTTCTCTGCTAATCCCACTGCAGGTCCATCCACGTGGACAGTCCTCCCTCCGTCCCCTCGCTCACCACCAGCTACGTGCACGGCACCTCCTCCGTGTCCCTGCTGTACCAGACGGTGGGTCAGAGGCTGGACTCCGCGGTGCAGCGCTGGCCCGAGCGAGAGGCGGTGGTCTGCGTGCAGGACGGCATCCGCAGGACCTTCTCCCAGTTCCAGCAAGACGTGAGTCCTTCCTCCCTCCGTCCCGGCTCCTTTGTGAGGGCTTGATGCAACCCTGTGATGTGTGCAGGTTGACAAGGCGGCTGCAGGTCTGCTGGCTCTGGGCTTGAGGCCCGGTGACCGACTGGGAGTCTGGGGACCCAACATGTACGAGTGGATCCTGTTCCAGTTCGCTACAGCCAAAGCTGGAATCATACTGGTCGGTGTTTGGAGCTTTCAGAGGTGCGTTTACGGGCTGAGCTCCTCCAGAGACCTGAGGGTTCTGCTGGTTCTTATTTATACAGGTGTCCCTGAACACAGCCTACCAGGCCAACGAGGTGGAATTTGCACTCAAGAAGGTACAAAATGCCACAGATGTGGCCTTCAAATCTCACAGCCTGACCTCTCTAACACAGTCATGAGTTTGCATTAACGCACCACAACGTGGTCCAAAGTTTATCTGGCGCTTGTAGTTGGTTTGGAAGTGAACCGAACCTTCATCGTGAAGTTCCCGGGCTGAAATCTGACTCTGGTGCAGCACTGGGAGGAGCAAAGATCACAGGCAAGCCTGTACTCGGGCTGGGGCCAAAAGAAATGCGTGTTTTTTCAGCTGGGGAAACATAACTAGCACTTTCTGGTCGTCCTTTTCTGTTAAATGAAACATGCCCAGAAAGTCCAAAGAGCGGATGTGTCATGCAGGTGCAGTGCAACGCGGTGGTCTGCCCGACCAGCTTCAGAACCCCAGAAGTACTGTGAGATGCTGAGGGAGATCTGTCCAGAGATCGGCGCCACGCCAGGAGGCATGATCAGAAGCCCCAGGTTTGATAACAGCAACTTTAAGGGACAGTTCATTCCAAAAACCACGTTTTGTCATCTGATTTATTGCAGGAGATAAATGTGATGGGATGCATGCGTGTGCTGTGTGTTCCTAAAAGCAATGTGACCTAATGACAAACGCATAATTATCAGCAGACAATGGCTCCCCCTGCTGGCCAGAACAAAAATATTCTTGCATGACAAAAACAGTGTAAAGGAAAATTCTTTTTTGGAGTGAGCACATCCTTTCTTGCCCCTTCATCACTGTGAAGTGATGAGCTGTGATAGAGAGATCCTGACTTTGGTTTCCCAGGTTACCAGATTTGAAAATGGTGATAGTGACGGACAGCAGGCAGCCAGGAATGCTCCACGTGGACGACGTGATGCAGGCGGCGGAGAGCCGACACCTCAGGGAGCTGCTGGATCTGCAGAGCAAGCTGTCCTGCGACGATCCAATCAACATCCAGTTCACCTCGGGTAACCTTCAGCTTCACACCTTCAAACCAGAAACTCATCGCTGGACATCAACGACGGCGCAGAACCTGACAGGCAGTCTCCTGTTTCAGGGGCACAACGGGCAGGCCGAAGGGCGCCACTCTTTCCCACCACAATATTGTCAATAACGCCTACTTTGTGGGCAGACGAGTGGGATTTCACTCCAGAGTAAGTCCAGAACTGTTCTCTGGTATGAAGAAATTACAAATGGAGTCGGTTTGCAGTAACGGTTTCTTTTTAACTCCCATCAGCCGCAGGAAGAAATATGCATGCAAGTCCCCATATACCACTGGTTTTGGCTCGGGTTGGAGGGGGGATGAGCATGGCCGATCACGGGTTCACGCTGGTCTTTACCCTCGCAGGGCTAAAACTTCCAGTGCAACCTGGAGGTCAATCAGAAAGAAAAGTTACGTCACACAAATAATTTTAAAATTTTAAAATGTTTTAATTAATATTATTTATATTTTTTTATATAATTTTTAATATAATATATTTAAAAAAAAAAATCCAGATTAAGAAGCACGTTTTAAAGGAGATGATGGAGGAACAACTGGGCCTCTAATGTGAACATCCTGATGGAGACGCACCATCTGAGGGAGAACTGGTGGACTCTTTGGCTCAACAAACACACATCGTCCTCACACAGTGTGTGTTACTCAGATGTCTGGATCATCTAACATCATTATAAGTGAAAGACCATATTTACGCTCACGACTCCTCGACTGGTATTTAATTTATTGGAAAATTGTACGAAATGGCTGATATCAGAACACAGTGGTGTTGGAGGCAGATTACCTAAAGGTGTCATGCAGACTCTGAAATAAACATTCCACTAAATTCACATGTAAATGTGACACTAATTCCAAACGCAACCCCCCCGAAGCCACACCACACACACACACACACACACACACACACACACACACACACACACACACACACACACACACGCACACACGATCTGGGTTAGGTTTGGCGCATTCTCAGCATTTGGAAAACTGAAAGATCCAAACGTGGTCCAAAGTTTGTCTGGCGCTTGTAGTTGGTTTGGAAGCGAACCGAACCTTCGCCGTGAAGTTCCCGGGCTGAAATCTGACTCTGGTGCAGCACTGGGAGGAGAAAAGACCGTAGGCTACCCAGTACTCGGGCTGGGGCCAAAGGAAACGCGTGGGGAAACCGTCAACCAATGAGGATCGGAGCGGACGAATTATATAAGAAGAGAAGAAAAGGGCGGAGATGAGGACTCGGTCTAATGTTTAACTTCTAAGGACTAAAATCAAAGACCACTTGGTGCCAGTTGCCGGAACTGAACGATGACGCGTCTATTTTCTGCCACCCTGGTTAAATCCTGCACCACCGGCCAATTCTGCAAACTATGGAAATTACGCAGCGCCAGCGCGCAGCGGTGGTGTCGGTAGGTTGGCCCAAAGCCCGTGATTTGGACTCTAAAGTAGCTACAAGACAGTTGGCAGAGCATTTTACCAACTGGACCGAGGTTTTTATTCACCGGGTGAGGTTTTTGTGAGATGAATCCACAGCGCAAACGTGGATGTCCGGAGGGAAAACGAGCGGAAATTCCAACGATCCAAAAAACTGTTTACAGCAACCGAAACAGATTTGGTTGCCTT
The DNA here is from genome assembly GCA_000180735.1 of Tetraodon nigroviridis. Classification (NCBI taxonomy): domain Eukaryota; kingdom Metazoa; phylum Chordata; class Actinopteri; order Tetraodontiformes; family Tetraodontidae; genus Tetraodon; species Tetraodon nigroviridis. The sequence continues at coordinate 177,712 of CAAE01014626.1, read as the reverse complement.
GGTTTCTTGGAATAATTAAGTGTAACGTTCGAACCTTCAGACAGTTTGGATCATTGCAGATTTGTTTTTGATTTTATTAAATCTGGTGTTTTAAAGTTCAAATTTTGTTAGTTTTCGAACTGAAACTAATCTGTCCGATTTTTATTATTTTTAAATATTATTATAATTATTATTGTTATTGTTGTTATTATTGTCTGTAGATTTTCAATCATCCAGGTCATAGTTATCCAAGAGTAGATCTCTGTGTTTGCTTGACAACAGATAGAAGGCGAAACGTTTTCAAGGAAACTCAAAACAAGTCTAGTTGAACACAGAGATCTACTACTGGATAGTATGAAACCAGAACCGCTTCAGTCAGAAGGCTGTGGGTGGGGCTGATTCCCAGTTAGACAAAAGGAGAAAAAGGAATGCTGGAGAGATGATGAGACACCGGATCGTTCAGGAGGTTTCAGGATGATTTAAATACACATGAACACCTTGGTGTTCTGGAAGTGCAGAATCAAGCAGCTGAAACCACCTGGACGAGCCAGAACCGTCCAGCTCCACCGTCCCCCTTTTTTCCCACTGCAGGTCCATCCACGTGGACAGTCCTCCCTCCGTCCCCTCGCTCACCACCAGCTACGTGCACGGCACCTCCTCCGTGTCCCTGCTGTACCAGACGGTGGGTCAGAGGCTGGACTCCACGGTGCAGCGCTGGCCCGAGCGAGAGGCGGTGGTCTGCGTGCAGGACGGCATCCGCAGGACCTTCTCCCAGTTCCAGCAAGACGTGAGTCCTTCCTCCACGCCGTCCCGGCTCCTTTGTGAGGGCTTGATGCACCCTGTGATGTGTGCAGGTTGACAAGGCGGCTGCAGGTCTGCTGGCTCTGGGCCTGAGGCCCGGTGACCGACTGGGAGTCTGGGGACCCAACATGTACGAGTGGATCCTGTTCCAGTTCGCTACAGCCAAAGCTGGAATCATACTGGTCGGTGTTTGGAGCTTTCAGAGGTGCGTTTACGGGCTGAGCTCCTCCAGAGACCTGAGGGTTCTGCTGGTTCTTATTTATACAGGTGTCCCTGAACACAGCATACCAGGCCAACGAGGTGGAATTTGCACTCAAGAAGGTACAAAATGCCACAGATGTGGCCTTCAAATCTCACAGCCTGACCTCTCTAACACAGTCATGAGTTTGCATTAACGCACCACAACGTGGTCCAAAGTTTATCTGGCGCTTGTAGTTGGTTTGGAAGTGAACCGAACCTTCATCGTGAAGTTCCCGGGCTGAAATCTGACTCTGGTGCAGCACTGGGAGAAGAAAAGACCGTAGGCTACCCAGTACTCGGGCTGGGGCCAAAGGAAACGCGTGTTTTTTCAGCTGGGGAAACCATAACTAGCACTTTCTGGTCGTCCTTTTCTGTTAAATGAAACATGCCCAAAAGTCCAAAGAGCGGATGTGTCATGCAGGTGCAGTGCAACGCGGTGGTCTGCCCGACCAGCTTCAGAACCCAGAAGTACTGTGAGATGCTGAGGGAGATCTGTCCAGAGATCGGCGCCCACGCCAGGAGGCGTGATCAGAAGCCCCAGGTTTGATAACAGCAACTTTAAGGGACAGTTCATTCCAAAAACCACGTTTTGTCATCTGATTTATTGCAGGAGATAAATGTGATGGGATGCATGCGTGTGCTGTGTGTTCCTAAAAGAAATGTGAACTAATGACAAACGCATAATTATCAGCAGACAATGGCTCCCCCTGCTGGCCAGAACAAAAATATTCTTGCATGACAAAAACAGTGTAAAGGAAAATTCTTTTTTGGAGTGAGCACATCCTTTCTTGCCCCTTCATCACTGTGAAGTGATGAGCTGTGATAGAGAGATCCTGACTTTGGTTTCCCAGGTTACCAGATTTGAAAATGGTGATAGTGACGGACAGCAGGCAGCCAGGAATGCTCCACGTAGACGACGTGATGCAGGCGGCGGAGAGCCGACACCTCAGGGAGCTGCTGGATCTGCAGAGCAAGCTGTCCTGCGACGATCCAATCAACATCCAGTTCACCTCGGTAACCTTCAGCTTCACACCTTCAAACCAGAAACTCATCGCTGACATCAACGACGCGCAGAACCTGACAGGCCGTCTCCTGTTTCAGGGCACAACGGGCAGGCCGAAGGGCGCCACTCTTTTCCCACCACAATATTGTCAATAACGCCTACTTTGTGGGCAGACGAGTGGGATTTCACTCCAGAGTAAGTCCAGAACTGTTCTCTGGTATGAAGAAATTACAAATGGAGTCGGTTTGCAGTAACGGTTTCTTTTTAACTCCCATCAGCCGCAGGCCAGAATATGCATGCAAGTCCCCATGTACCACTGTTTTGGCTCGGTTGGAGGGGGGATGAGCATGGCCGTGCACGGCGTCACGCTGGTCTTTCCCTCGCAGGGCTACAACTGCCAGGCCAACCTGGAGGCCATTCAGAAAGAAAAGGTACTGCAAACAAATAAGGTTACATTGGCAAAACGTTTGCACTTATATTTAGTGTCAGGGTGGTGTTTTTACAGGGTGCACTTTTATCTACGGCACACCCACCATGTTCACCGACCTACTGAACCACCCGGATCTGCTCAAGTATGACCTGTCTTCAGTGGAAGCTGGTGAGAAAGGCAGAAAAACAGTTGATATGTAACAGATGATGGTGAATTTAGAGAAATTCAAAGCACGTTTGTTCTTATATGTACTCAGGCATCATGGGAGGTTCTCCCTGCCCTCCTGAGATAGTGAAAAAAATGACAGACCTTAATATGAAAGAGACTGTGGTGAGCTGGGATGTTGTTTAGAGAATCAGTCTGTTTATCCAACTTGTCCAGAACGTGAGAACATGTGTGGAATGTTTTACCAGGTCGTTTATGGAACGACAGAGAACAGTCCAGTTACGTTTATTGGATTCCCACAAGACACGGAGGACCTGAAGACAAATACTGTTGGATGTATAATGAGCCACACTGAGGTGAGACGGCTACTGGTGCAAAACTTTACTGACAAATGAGCTGGGCGAACGACAGGACTCAGTCCTGTGTTTTCACTTCAGGCTAAAGTTGTGGACCCGGTGACAGGAGAGACTGTTCCTGTGGGGACATCAGGGGAGCTGATGATCAGAGGCTACTGTGTGATGAGGGGTTACTGGAACGACCCTGTCAAAACCAGCGAGGCCATCACCGATGCTCACTGGTACAAGACTGGGTGTGTATAAGCTCAACTGGAAGATTGTTAGTACAGCGGATTCCTGAAGAGTAATGTTATTTATTCCTCCACCACAGCGACACGGCCAGCCTGAACAGTCTGGGATACTGTCGGATTGAAGGTCGGATGAAGGACATGATCATCCGAGGGGGGGAGAACGTCTACCCTGCAGAGGTAGAACAGTTTCTCTTCAAACACCCCAAAATACAGGAGGCGCAGGTGAGAGGCTCGGCCGCTAGGTGTGTCGCCGCTAGACGACACAAACGGAGCAGGGTGGTCGCTTTGATGGAGGGGAACTTCTCACCAAATGTTGATCCAACTGTTTCCAGGTGGTCGGTGTGAAAGATGAGCGTTTGGGTGAGCAGGTGTGTGCCTGCGTCAGACTGAAGAACGGTCAGAGCTCCAGCGCAGAGGAGATAAAGGCGTTCTGTAAAGGCCAGGTGAGATTAGGACCGAAAGACAAGGTCGCTGCAACCACCTGTGGACTGATGTTTGTTTGTCCTCCTCTAGATCTCTCACTTTAAGATCCCTCACTATGTGGTGTTTGTGGACAGCTACCCCTCTGACCGTGTCTGGAAAGGTAAATATCCGCATTTCTCAGAGGTTCATCTGGAACGTAGCAGATTAACGTGGCCGTTTGTGTCTCCAGATTAAGAAGCACGTTTTAAAGGAGATGATGGAGGAACAACTGGGCCTCTAATGTGAACATCCTGAGGAAGCAGCAGGAGATGGCATGCAGAAAAACATCATCGTCACATGAAAACAAATGAAAAAAAACAAAACAATATAAATGTCTCAGTCTTTATTGAACTTCGACAAATATTATCATGGCTTTAACCATTAATTATCTGAACATGCCAAATAGAATCCAAAATAAATAGGACATTAATGCCAAATGCGATATACAATTGTAATAGGCAAACACTCCTTACAAAGTATGTACATGGACCGTAGGACAGACTCCCATCCAGCTCCTCAGTGTGTCCAATGGGATGGTTCCTCAAATAATACTGAATAGTTCAACGAGGAATAGTGGAGGATGAGAGGCATGAAAATATCCGATTAACTCGGGGTGTGAATGGCTGCACCACCCTTCTTTAGCCTGCTAAAAATCCAACCGTCAACCTCAACATCAACAGGAAATGTCAGCTAAAGTGCTGCATTCGCAGAGGATCTCATTCTCACCAGCCGAGTCAGCGAAATGAGCTAAAATGATCATGTGCTGCTTGAGACAGATCGAGACGGTTAATAATGAATTCATGAGGTCAACCAGCCTGTCTCAGCTTTCAAAAACAACAACAACAACAAAAATACAACTATCTGTTTACCCTCGCGAAAGAACAGGTCCTACTGTTCCTTCAACATGTGGATGAGAAGGAGCAGAACCGCAACAACGTCCATGAGGGGTCGTCTAAGTGCCTGCCGAGACCAGAGGACAACAACTGGCTGTTTCACACCTTTAGCAAGCAGCCAGTCACAGGAGGAAGGCCTGCAGGGAGGCTCCATGGCTTTAAACACTCACTTCAGTCACGAACAAGAGGTCCCCCCGACTCCCCCGACCCCTCATCAGATAAGCACTCAAGCAAGAAAACAGCGTTTTAAACCATCCTGCCAGATAAATTAATTCATATGAACATATCCCTTTTAAATAATATACATTCCAAATGAATACTTCACTGTGCAAATCAAAGAAAATATAGAAATTTTAAAAAAAGGAAAAAAAAAAAAAAAAAGAAGCCAAAAGACCTTTTGTCAGCAACAGAGGGCGAAATCAGGAAAGCGACATTCATACCAGCGCAGTACAGTACAGTGTTAGGCACATGCAAGGATGTGGTGGAGCGTGTGCACGTGTGACGGTGCACCTACTCACTGACGCGTACCCAGCTGCAAACCTCAGAAAGTCAGACTTTCACTTTCACACGTTGTCAAAAAAACTCACAGTCACACTGATTAGTCTTCTCTCCACACATGCTCTCGCTCTCTCTCTCACACACACACACACACATTCAAGTGTCCTATGTTTCTTTGCTGGGTGGATAGCAGGTTAGGTGTGGTGTGAAGACTGCTCACACACTGAGGGGCAGCATTCCTGGCGGAGGCATGGCCCTGGAGGCCGTCAGAGAGCTGGGGTCCAGCCCGTTGACGCTCCTGCAGGTCCACACACAGCAGCATTAGTCCCCACCTGGACTTTATCCCCCACAGAAACACCCTTTCCAAACTCACGTTTTGTCGAAGTAAGTGGTGTGTAAAGCGTGGGAGAAGTTGTTGGCGTTCCCGTTGAGGAGCGTGCCGTTGTCTTTGGGGAAGTTTTTTCTGGCCGACTGGTCTTTGGCAAAGTTCCTGCAAGCGGCCAATTTGGACTCCAGAGCCTGGTCACAACAGCAGTAGCTAAACGACAGCTCTTCGTAGTTAGAACCATAGAAGCCAGCGTTTATACACACCCCAACTTTCCTCAGGAGGTCGCTGACGATGTTCAGAGCTGAGATTCTAGCGGAGGGCGTGAGGGAGGAGCTGCCACAGCCGTTGGGCAACGCTGCAGCGGCCAAAGCAGCGGTGTTAGCGCACAGGTTAGTGATGTTCTTTGTTTAACGTGAGGCGAGCTCATGAGACTGACCTCTGGGGCTATTGAAGGGATGCTCCATGCTCTTTCCGACAGGGGTAGCTGGAAGCGATAAGGACGCCTGCACTGCAGAGTCCATCTTGTCAATGTCTAAGGTGGGTGAGCTGGGGGCGGACATCCTGTCTGTGGTGGTGCGCTCCCGTACCGCCAGCTCCTGCCTGAGGTCTGAAGAAAACACAGCCAGACTCATGAAACAGGAGTCAGGCGCTGCCTGAACTAACGTTGAGACCACTCCACCGGTTCATCTTTACCTCGAGCTTCGTCTTTCAGCCGCTGCACGGACACCAGCAGGGACTCTTTTTCGTCCAGCTCACTTTCCAGGAAGGCGTTTCTCTCGATGGCCTGGTTCAAACGACCCTCAAAGTCCTCCAGAGACACGATGGTTGCTCTGTGTTGCAATGAAGATGTAGATGGAGTCTTGAGGAATGACCACTCACATCAAAACCTTTGGAATTTAACTGTTAACTTTTTTTTTGGTCACTCCAACCTTTTGGCTCTTTCCAGGTCGTCGTTGGCCTGCTCGAGCTCCCGAACGTATTTGTGGAGCTGCTCCTTGATGCTGCGTGTCTGGCCAAGGTCGTCCTCTAGCACAGAGATCTGTTTATAACTCTGAGCGTACTGCTGCTCCAGCTTCTCCTGCAGGAGGAAGAAGGAACACAGGGAAACAGCTTCCTTTAATTTGATTGATTGTTTAAAAAAAAAAAACAAAAAAACAAAAACAGTTCCTTTTCCAGAGACAGACAACATTCCATTATATTAAGTAATGATGAAAAATGGCACTCCTGACAAAACCGGGTAAATCGGGTGTATTTTTTCGCCTGAGGCTTGTTTCATGATCACTCCAGTTTAGCTTAGCTGTTCATTTTTAGCATATGTTCGGGCATGTGTGTGTGTGTGTGTGGATTCCTCGATCCTTTCTGCTCTGGACTGCAGCTGGGGTGATATTATGAATGAACGCCGTTGTTTGTTGTCACTTGATTCTATTTCTTTCTCCTTCATCCCCAAATCCACTTAAGAAGTGCTGGAGGATTACCTAAGAGTGTGCTTCGAAAAGCAGCAACAGATAACACACTGCACCTTGTCCTCAAGGTCCCACAGCGATCAGATAAACAAGCAGGAGTAAATGTACTGGTGTCTGAAACCACGGGCCAACACCAAAAATACCCTCCAAACACACACACACACCCACCCAGTTACCTTGAGGTTGCTAATCTCATTCTTCAGCCTCCCGTTTTCACTCTGCAGGTCTCGGAGGCGATGTTCAGCCTGACAAAGCTGCGCCTCCAGCTCAGCCTCCAGCTCCCGGCTCCCTTCCTGGAACTCCTGCAGCTCCTCCTGCGCGTCTTGGCAACTACACGGAACAAACGCAGACTCGTAAACAAAGATCTTTCACACAGCAGTGACTCTGCAGAGCTGAATAGAGGCGGGCTGCAGCGCTGACGGGCTGGGTGACCCCGGGCACACCGACCGGCCTTTGTCCTGGAAGATGAGCCAGGCTCAGGCCTTTTCCTGTAAGCTTAATCTTCAATGACCAGAAATAAACCAGACTGAAAAGCACAGCAGATATTTGCGGATTTTTTAACCTTCTCTGCCAAACAGGAAACAGCTCAACCAGTTAAAGCCTTGAAATAAACCGCAGACAGAGAGATTCTGAAACACAGGCCTGCTATCGAGAAGCTTCAGCTGTGGGTGAGGTTAAAGGTCGGAAGCAAACAATAAGAAACTGGAAGTCTGTAGCCAGGGGTCACTGCCGAGACGTATTTACCAGTGCAGAATGGGCAGTCAAAGGATGACGTAAAAACCGATGACAAATCAGTCAGCGAAATGTTTGCACCCTAAATGATATGGATCAGTGTTTTTCTGCCTGTGTGTGTGTGTGTGTGCACGCCGATGACACCGCAGGCTAACGCTGTTCTGAGATCAGCTTACAAGCGCCAGGCCTCACAGTGAATCAGTTGTTGTGCCGAGGTCGGTCCGCACATACCAACAGCAGAGCGGTGCTTCGTCAGCAGGCTGGGACCTAGAACTTCCTTCTTTCACACAGCAACGCAGCTGTGTGTGTGTGTGTGTGTGTGTGTGTGTGTGTGTGTGTGTGTGTGTGTGTGTGTGTGTGTGTGTGTGGTTTTCAGTTAACCTCTTTCTGGGAAAGCCTCTATGCCACAGTGAACTGTACACACTTTTTTTTCCCCATGGGTTACATAATATTCCCTCTATGATCCCACAGCAGGAATTTCTAGGAATCCAGGTATAGATTTAACCCCTTCAACGCCTGGCAAAGGCAGAATGAGTGAACAGAGCTGCTTCTGCTGCTGCCAATCATTGATTACAAAAGTCCTGGTCAGCTTCACACCACATTCATAACCTGAAACTAATGGGAATATTCATTGGACCTACCTCTTTTTATATTTGAGTGCCTGGGACTTCCAATAATCAAGTTCCTCGTCCTTTGAAGCAAATTTTGGAATCATCTCTTGGTCCATGTCAGAAGAACCTGAGGATTAAAGAAGTACAGTTGTTTTTGGCCGTCTCAGGACACAGAAACAGCAGAGACAGTTTCAGCTGCTCTGTGCTTTCGGGGTCCACGGAGTACATTTTCTTATCTCAACTGAACAATTTGTTCAATCAAAATTCAATATTTGTTCACATTCTTGGTAAAAGAGAGCAGAATTTTCTGTATGATGAAGACACTGTCTAGCCTCGTTGTGTCACTTGCTAAATGAGTGATCAATGATCACACCAGTATAGAATGGATTCTGGATTGGCTGCAGTTATGGTTTGCTACATGTGGGGTCACATGTTCTGTCTCTCTTTGGTAGCTAAATTTGTCAATGTTAGAAAAACATTCTAACAAACCCAATAACCTAAGGAACTATAAAGAAGCAGTTGTTGCAGTTAAGAAACAGTCCAACAGAAACCTTAACCAAGAACAAGGTGAGAATTTGATCTGGTTTAAAAAAAAAGAAGACAGAAAATTTGACATTTGACCTTGTCCTAAAGCTGGAACTACATGTTTTAGATTTCATGTCTTCCGCCCTGTTACTGGCATAAACATCAAGATACAATTTCCTCTTTTGTAGCAAGCTAATAGGAAAGCCTTGCTGTGACCTGGGAGCTAAAAACACAGCAAAGATTTAGGAAGTGATCCCATACATGTAGTAAGAGCTGCGGTGTGAGTGTGTTTGGGGTGTGTGGAAAGCCGCTGCCATGGATGACGTCCTTCTATGTCTCCAGGATCACAATGACAGCTGTGACCAGACAGACAGCCAGAGGCTAAACGTGGCTTCTCTGTGGCACCGCTACGCTGACGGCTCTGGCTGTGGAAGAGGATGTGCTGCTTTTCTAGACGGTGGTCTAGACTCCGGGGCTGGACCGCCCGCTCTTCCCTTCAGGCATTCTTCTGACACGGCGTCATCCTCAATCTACTGGCCAGAGGACCCTCACGTGTCAGAACACTGCTTTGGGAATCTCAAACGGAAATATGAGATACAGTAATGTAGGCAATGGCGTAACCAAAGGGTGAGGGGCAAGACAGTGTTGCCATGGTGATTCAGACCACAGGGTCACTGGGGTTAAACGCCCCCTCAAAAAAGGAATAAACGGTCATTTATCAGCCTGCAAAACGAACACCTATGAGATCTGCTGGTAAAATGTGAGAATTTTTGGTTATATTTTCTATTTTAAAGGACAATTTATTTACAGGCGACAGTGGAGCCACCTGGAAAGCAGGCTTGGCTCTGGGAAAAGAAGAAAATGATGGTTGGTTTGTTTTTTTAGCCGGTGGCTAATGAATTGTGACCACGTTAAAGAAAAGAAAAATGAAACACACACCACATTTATTCGGAAAAAGAGAAGCCTAAAACAAATGGAAAGTAAGGCACCGCGTGTGACACTTGGTACAGCGGCTCGACGCCAGAAGAAATAATTTAATCGGGAAACCTAAATCAAGACGAAAGCCGAAATTCAGACCGAGCTCTGAACGTCCTCACACAAGCCGTCGCACATGAACGCAGCACGAAACCGGTTCAAAACGGAAGGTTTACGAGCTTGTTGTCGGTACCTGCTCATGTCCAACCGGTGTCCAGCAGTCTTCCTCCCACAGCGGCTCGTCTTCCAGCCGGTGTCTAATCCAACAACCGAGGCTCTCCTCTCGAACGCCGCCGGCCTCTGCTGACACTGAAGCGACGGAGCTGTTTAGGAAATTGCCAACGCGTCTCCCGGAACCAACGTAAACGGTGAGGGGAAGCACGAGCTTACGTCATTTTGCGTCAGCGTCAAAACTGGGCGGGGCCGACGTAACCGCACATTCAGTTTTCAAAGTTACCACCAGGCGGCGGAAGACTAACCGGGGAAATAACTCAAAGTTGTTGTTTTTTAAAATATAACTATTACTATTATTTTTTGGAGAAAATAACTAACCTTGATAGGATAAACACACTGCAACAAACACTTCCTTTTGTCCACAGATTCAACAAAAGTTATCCATAATACACTTATTTAAAATGCAAAATATAACTTAAGGTCGCTAAAAACGCGACCTCGCTCTAATTATAAATTGCCAGATTTTATCAGTTATTTTTCTGTCTTTTTGCAGACAGAGGTGTTGTACAGCGATATTTCAATTGAACAAACACGTTTTGCTGTGAAAATGTGAACCAGTTGAGCTGCTTGGAGCTTCCAGCGCTGTGCTCAGGGTGCGCGTTTGAGTCACTGCACCCACAGGTGGCAGGCCCTGTTTTACAAGGCGCAGCTCTCGCCTCCACCCACAAACAAGAGCGGAGAAACCAAGGGGAATTCTCGCTCCGTTCCCGGACCTCTCTGACCGAACCGATGGGCATCTGATCCAAGCAGGTATGGCGCACGACAGGCAGGACAGCCAGGAGGACGCACGGGAGTGCCCGGTGTGTTATGAGTGCCTGTCGGGCACAGAGAGGACCCTGTGCTGCGGACATGTGTTCTGCCACGACTGCCTGGTGAAAACGCTGGTTTGCATCAACAGCGATGGGATCATCAGAGACACTATTGTATGTCCCATATGCCGACATCTGACCTTCATCAAAAAACAAAAGGAAACGCTGGTAACTTTCGTGGAGGACAAGAATGGAGGGCAGACGCTTGAGGTGCCTGTTCCCCTTCCCCAGCCTCACCTCCAGGGCGCACAGCGCGCAACTCCGGACAGGTCGCCCCCCGGCGTCAGGTGGCTTTTTCAGTCTTTTAGGAGGATCTACCAGCGACTCTGTGACGAAGGTCAATCAGCCCCAACCACAACGCGTCTCAGATCTTCATCATAAGCGGGGAGGGGCGACCCATGGCCGAGGATGATGCGCTGAGAATTGTGATGACTGTGGTTCAACCTCAGCGCAGGCGAAGGCGCAAGATTTGCACGACGGCGCGCTGCCTGTTCTTTCTGCTGGCGGTCTTCACCTTGCTGGCGCTGGTGGCTGCAACTCTGCCCTGGATTCTAATTGGCGTAGTCAACTGACGAGCGCCTTCTGACTCTAAAGTGCCAAGAATGAGTTCCAAAAATTAAGATAAACAGTTGTGGAATGTTTTACGTTCATGTCTTACATTTAAAAATATTGTATCCTTTTTTAAAGGATTTCAAGCACACTCTACTAGGTTATTAGGCTAAATTTGGAAAAAGTTTTAGTTGTTTGTTTTTTTGCATTCCTGGCGTGTTTTTCGGGTTTTATGTGAAAGGAAAAAAAGAAAGAAAAAAACTCATAGGCTCATAAAGATCTCTGCTTTCTTTGCAGTGTTTTTACAGTGTTCAGTGACCAGACTGGATAGAAATGCACCTTGTGACAAGAATGCAATTAAAAAAAAGCAAACATTTTAATCCCATCTTTGCTAAAACAGTCCAGCTCGTTGTCACCTTACTTTGTTGTTGGATGCAGTTCCCGAGCATCTGTCACAACAGAGGCCTCAGACTTACATTTCCCCTGTGGATAAAGCAGTTTGGATCAGGATACCCGTAAGACTATCAAATTACATTATAGAAACTGTAAAAATAAAATGTAAAAAAAAACCGTATGTTTAATTGAACCCTAAATTTGTGAGAAAAATATTTTAAATAGTTTTTTTTTGTTATCCAAGAGAATCAGCATGAATGGTGTAAACAGAGCCACCTTTAAAACATTCAACGAGAAATAATTGATGTGGTGATCCAATGGAAAGATGCGGCTGGCTGCCTGCTGTAAAGAGATACGATTGCCCCATGACCCCCCCCCCCACCCCACCCCCACCCCACCCCAGATCCTCGAGAACCAGAGGAATATGGGAGCAGATATAGCTGCACTGGGTGGAGAGTCAGGGCAAACGGAGAATGAACTTTGTAACAGACGCCTCCACTCCTCAGAGAAGACTTCAGCCATCCTGCTGATCCAGTCCCACAGGTTGCTCTTGAGGCATCTGCTTTTCCGTCATATTTGGTTTCTCAACGCAGCAGTTGGACGCTTGTTAGTCAGTTTGGTTTCAGTCAGACACACAAGTGTGACAAATACCCTTAACTTTATGGATGCAAACCTAGGGAAATGGCACAGCTGAGAATAGACACACAAAGCAGGGCCGATTATTAAAAACATAGTTTAATATATATATTTATTTCTGACATTCTAATAAGGATTGCAGGTAGGCCGCACAGTACGCACTGTGTTGATATGCTAAGCGGAGGGGCAGGGGTGTTGGTGTTGGTGGGTGTGGGGGTGTCGGGGGGGCTTATAAAGCGGCAGCTTTATTTTTTTTTGGCTGTACACTAGAAGTGCAAGCAAAAGGAGGCAGCACATCCACAGGCAACATCGACCCCTCTGGGAACCTCAGACGGGACCACACAGCTGCAATCCACATTCCCCGCTGTCACATCTACCCCCTCCCAACACCACCTCTTTACTGTCCCCCAAAAAGGACAGTGATTGACACCAAATGTGGACCATCAAAAGACTACCAAAAGCGCATGCATACAACTCCAGATTTTCTATTTTTTTGTTTGAACTATTTCTACCCCCAACCACACCTTCTACTGTTGAATAAAAACTCTCCTCTTCGTGTTAGACAAGTTCCCTGTGAATAAAATGAATTAAAAAAGCTTGATAAATCCAAACAGTTTAGCTTCTTGTGCAAAATGTGTCTCTTCAGAATAAGCTTTTTAAAATATTTGTAAAGTTCCTGTTCCTGGTCATAACTAGATAAAAGAATGCATGTTTTAGGGCATTTTGCATGCTTTTGGAGGGTCACCTGATGGGCACTAACACGCAGCAGCAGGTCCCGACTAACCCCCGTCCAAGCACAAGCCATTTGCCTGTAAGGTTGATAGAAAATCAAGCAGCCTTGAAATCTCACATTCAGTGTGCACACAGAGATCCCCCGCCTCCTCGTAGAAATGTATGGATTCAGCACAGAAATTCAAATCATCTAATACACATTGATTATGCCTATAGTTTCAGAAGAACAACCAGCATGAGGGCACTTGCAATTTATGTCAAACAGTATTATCACCACGACTACCAATGTAATTATCAACACCACCAGATTCCACTGAACACACACACACACACACACACACAGAAGCATACCACTCCAGGAACAAGTTCAAATTTGCTAGAGAAAAAATTCGCAAAGCCAAACAGAAAATTTCAAAAATACTTGTACTTCTGTAGGCTTGGGAACGTTGACCGAGACTGAGGTGGATTGGCAAATTGTAATTGCACTTGCAACTGACAGAATTATTGACCTATCACATTTTTTTGTGTCATTAAAAGGGTCAGAAGCTGTCTGATTTGTGAATCATTTTTTAGAAAACACCAAACTTCAGAGGTATTGTCCCTGCGCTGCTCTCTCATGTGTTTTGGCCCAAGCGTGCAGAAAGTTGTCCATTTATTGGCACAGAAGAAAATTAAATATTTAAAAAAACAGCTTGTTTTAATTTCATAGGTGGAGAACTCATTAGCGCTATCGTCTGTCCAAGGTGGCCATTTCAAAAAATGAGATATCAAGGAGAAATTTGGCATTTTGTGTTGCAGCATCGGTAAAACAGTTGTATCCAGGTGTGTGCAGGGACCCAAAAATGAAATTCTCACTTTCTGAACGTTAGACATGAGCACATATAATATTATATAGCCAATATGCATTTTACATATACTTTTCCTCTGGTTTATATACATCCACTTATGTACAGCATTTGTATTTACGCCAGGGGTCAAAGGTCACTAAGCCTGAAGCACTTGAAACAAGGTCGAGAGAGAGAATCGTAGTAACCTAAAGGCAGTGTAGTCATCCATCCATTATCATCAAACTGCACACGGGTGTTCTGAATGTCTGGAAATAAAAACAACAATCGCACAAATGAGGTCCTTGAGACAAACTAGTTCGTTCACGTTGGTTTCACATGCAAAAGCGCTGTAGTGCTTCGCTCAAAAATCAATGAGATGCATACTCCAAAAGAAAAACAACAATTTACAGTCACATTCTTTTTCTAAATAGTGTGCTGGTATAAAGTGAGCTGGACTGTGAGAAGGTAAACGTCAGTTCTTGGGGGTTCCAAAAAAATGGCGGCGTCAAAAGTTTCAAATCCCCCTCCAGCGCTCAGGGGTTTTTTAGTGCGCACAAACCCTTGATACCCTGCCAGTGCCGTGAGACATCTCACTTGGTCTCTCTGAGTCCCCCTGAGCATGGGCTTTGCTTCTAAGTTCCCCCAACTAAACCTAGTAGAAGCTTGTGAATATAATATTGCAAAACAATTGCATGTTGTAGTAAGGCAAAAAAAAAAAAAAATAAAAGAGACGAAAAAGACCAACCTACACCACTGCATCAAAAATAAAATTTCAAAAAGCCTAGTGAACTTCCATCTAAAGGCAACTGTTCCTCTACAATGGCATTTTGGTGTTTTTTTTTTTTTTAAATCTCATTTCTGTATAGCAAGCAGTTGTAAGAGACGAGCTTGCAGCAGATGTGTTCAACTTCTGGGTTCAGGTGGGCATCGTTGAGGCCAGCGTGTGGTACCATCAGGCCTCGATGGTGGCAGTAAAGAGTGCGTCCAGCCGTAGGCGCGCTGAGGCGCTGGGAGCGCTGATGCCTTTAAGGTCATAGAGTGGTGCTTTGGGGCTCCTCCTCAGTCACAGCGCTCCCTTCTGAAGAGTCTGTCACCGCCATGGACCGTCTGCAGGGGACGCCGCTGAATTCGTCGATGAGGCTGTCCAGATTGACATTGATGGAGGGGATTTCATAATTAAAGATGTCTAATGGTGGGTGTGGCGTGGAAGGTGAGTGTGATGAGGGCAGAAATGGAAATGGTGAGTAAGAAGGAGAAGAAAAGGGCATGTAATGACAATGAAGTGTAAAAAAAATGGAAGAGAGCAGAAAAAAATGTTAATCTTTCTCGAATTTTGTTAAACACGGTCGTGCTTGACAAAAAAGAAAAAAAAAAAAAAATCAGACAACAAGAGCTACAGATCCCACGGGGGTTATCTCTGTGTGCTTCCTGTCACAAAAAAAAGATTTTCCCAGTTTTCAACAGATATTAGGTCAGATCAATGACAGAAACAGCCCAAAAATAACTGCACAATGACACACTACTCCATACATTGAGAACAATGGCCAGATAATCAACACTTAGGCAACAAGATGTGCGTGAATCTATGGAACAATGGCCACCGAGCCACCAAGTGGGCTAAAAGGAACAACGGAACTCTCTTGTGGACGAAATACAGTTTTTGCTCTAAGTATCTTCCAAGGTGCTGCTGTGTTTTCTGCAAACAACAAATCTAAGTAGGGAATGAAATGAGGTGTGGCAACATAGTAAAAAGGAGGTCATTAAAAGCAATGGGAGGGGCTTACCTGAGGCCCCCCTGAGTGGTGACAGGGGTGTTAGAGGGGTATGAATGCTGCGACAGGGCTGGGAATGGGGAGCGAAAAAGAGTAGGGGCTCTAGGATAGACCCTTGTAAGCGACAGCGTCTGCGATGTGAGCGCAGTGTGGTGCACTCTGGGAAGTCCTTAAGCCGTGCGGCTGCCGCACCGTGGCCGGGGGAAATCGTGAGAACCGGCTCAAATGAAAGAGTGAAAGCGCTCTGATCGAGAGCTGGCGATTGGTACATTTGAGGCAGGCTTCAGGAAACCCCAGAGGCAGCCACACCAAGAGGCCAGGCAGTGAGATGGAGCGAATGGAGACGGGGACGGTCTGGCTTACCCTAAAAGTCCCCCTCACACTTAGCCCACACTGAATCCCTGGCCTCACACAGCTGCAAGGTACACAATCATAGCAGGGGACAAGAAGTGACAGAATGGTTGGTATATAATGAGAGAAAACCTCATCATCACAACATCATACGGCAATAATATTTAGGGCTTTTCTGGCTAAGTTTCCATGACTGGACTCTTAAGATCTGCGTTAGACCTACGGTTGAGGGTCTGGGTAACATAGATAAACAAAGAGCACGTGATGATGGCAACTTCCATACAAGCAGGACGAGCTATGCTGCTCTGATGTTTCCACATATTACCCAGAAACATCATTACATAACACAAGCAATGAATACATACAGTAGGTCAAGAGAGTTGCAATATCAACAAAAAAATTCTAATTACATTCGGTCATTCTCAGGAAATTTGTCTTAAAGGCAATTTTTGATTATCCGAAAAAATATCTACAGTGTCCTACACTCGTCCACCGTCCCCATTGGACAGTGCCACAGCAAGTCTGAGAGCGGTGCGCTGCAGCCCACCTGTACTGGCGGTGGTGCTGTTGCCATGGGCTGGCGTTTACCTGTAGACATGCTATCCCCGGGAGACAGTCCGTCCAGGAAGCCCTGCTCCAGGGGCTGAAGACCAGGGGCCGGGGCAGAGAGTCCTGAAGATGCTGTAGGTGGCTGAGGAGGGGGCAGACTGGGTCTCTGCCTGGGCTTCGGAGCAGGCCGCGACTTGGTAAGTGTTCCAGTCAGGGACGGTGGGGACGAAAGTGAGTGTGGCGCCCCAAGTGGGGTCTGCCCTGGGCTGGGTGGCGCCATTTGCCCTGATGGGCAGACCAGTCCGTATGGAGAAGGTGTGCTGGGAGGCGTCGGGGACAGGCTGACTGGTGAAGGCTGACCTGTGGACTGGTCAGACAACCCACCAGACTGGCTGTAGGGGACCTTGGGAGGAGCCGGGGCCAACTTTTTAGAACCTGGAAAAACAATGTATTATTACTGCCTCCTGCACACATGGTTAAATTAAAATATAAGTTCAGTTTTAAAGAGGGTCCGACCTTTGCGAAGGGTGTGTGGGCTGTGCTCTGTGGAGTGGGGGGACTGGTTGCTGCTCTGAGGACTGCTGCTAGGGGGGACTGTTGGACCAGCCACCTGGATGGCTTTGTGTCCAATGACAGGGGACAGCTCTTTACTCTTAAGTGAACTGAAACAAGACAGGCAAATATCAGCCATCAGAGTATGACATGCCACCCTACTAAAACAGCTCCCATTATCACCACCACCATCGTCATCATCATCATTATTAAGAAAATGTGTGGCATTGGCATGAACATTTAAACACATTTGCATTGCAAAATTCTGACGATTAGATGCGTTGAAAATAAGAATATACAATATTTTGACTGGAGTGCCATTCCAGCTGGGTCCTGAGAGCTGAACTTAACTCCAAACACTGCTGACAAAGCGTCACCTAGCCCGAGGCTTCCTATGCAGCGTTGCCAAACAGATGGTGCAAATAAATCTGCCTTCTGTATTCAGCAAAAAAAAAATTAAAAAAAAAATCTGGAGATAATGTTGCTTATAGCACTGAGCCCTGTAAAATATACATCGGACATCAAATATTATATCAATGCATCAGCATAACACATTAGCATAGTGCTAAAAGACACAAGTAATGAGCATAAAGTTTTAACATGTGATTCTCTTTGTGAACGTAGGATGGAAGAACAACTTAGTGATTTATTGACAAACACAACAATATTGAAATTATGCCACATCTACAAAAATGAAGCCACTGTCAAGGAAATTCAGACCACAAGGGGGATAATTATTTCATCAACCTGCACAGAACACTGACAAAGATTTGCTGCAAAGGAGGAGACGTGAATCAGAAAACCACCACCGCTCGCACTCGGATGTTTCACTGTAAGAAGACAAAATATTCTATACATTAAAAAAACTGTTCCTTCCATAACATGATATTAAAGAAGTGTAGCTGAAATTGTAGAATAAATACATCTAAGTGCTATTTGATTGCCATATTCATCTTTATCATCTACCCAGTCTGTATACCAAACAGTGTATAAGAAACATCCTCAGTTGCTAAGCAACCCCATGAGAAGCATCCCTGGACAACCTGAATGCTACAGAGTCTGACGTTGGCAATCTGAAGGTGGAAGTAGAAAAGAAATAGATGAGCCAGCGAGCGATAGGGCAGATACAGCCGCCACCGTGAGTCATCCACAGTGGCCATGGGTGTGTTGTATTTACCTAGTGAGCCTGGGAGGTCCTCGCTCTCGGACACATGGGCAGGCAGCCCACGGCGGGGGCACAGATGAAGGGAGGCTAGGGGGGTTGCCCAGGGATGGGTCATGGCGGGCTAGCACCAATGGGGTTTTGATGTAAAGAGGCGAAGCGTTTGCGTCTGGTGGGGGCGCATGCAAGGTCTCACCAGGCGGGCTGTGCCTGGGGAAGTGCAGGCAGCTGGGTTTGGGGGTCGAATTGATGTCAAGGGATGAGGAGGAGGAGGAAGAAGAGGACAAAGGGGGCGGGGCAGGGGGAGCGAAGCCCGACCAGCGTAGTGGGGGAGGGGGCGAGCCAGGGGGCTGGGACTCGGGACCCGGTGCCACGGGCCGAGCGCAGGGAGGGGGTTTGGGATAGAAGTGGTGTTGGGCAGTGTTGCACGAGGAGGTGGGGTAAGGGGGAGGCGGCCGGTCCTCCCCTGGGGGTGGGTGGCCGTGCGAGGTGTCCCACCGATTGGGCGACACGTTGTCTGCGCTGCAGATATTAAGAGAATAGACAGCACAAAAAAAAACAGCTCTAGTGACTAAAGCGAGGTGCACTGGAGGGACAGAGGATGGCCTTGATGTCAGCGTTAATCCGGTAACCAAAAACAAATCAAAGGAAGGAAAAACTGCATTTTGAGTGTGAGCAGTGGTCACTAAGCTTAGCGAAGTTAGCTTAGTGGAAAAAGAAAAGCAAGCACAAAAACAGGAAGGAAACAAAGGGTTTTATTGCCAAAAGAAAATAACATCGGACTCCCCCTGTGATCTGCTTGTGTCTGCCCACTGCACGGAGGTCTGGTCCAGCGACTGAACATCTGCCCACGTATGTTTGTACCGTTTCTATGGTTCTGCAGCCAGCCCAGCGCAGTGTGAAACAGACACAAAACCCTTTCATTGGCTGAAAGAGCCACAGGAGAGGAGGGGACAGTCAGCAAAGCAAGAAGCCGTAAAAATCACCTGTCCGACACACAGGTGGCGCTAACCAGCGGAGGTTGTTCTTTATACGTTTCACTATGACGTTCATAGCAACAAAAAGGGTGCAACCGATCTGGAAACTGAAAAAGGAAGCAGTTTGCCACCAAAGTTAAGGAAGCCAAGCCACAATAATGGAGCCTTGTAAAGATTTGCATGCTAGTGAAGGACGAGCTGAGGAGTGCGCACAGTAAAAAAGCATTTGAAATACAGACCTGTGGAAAAACTATAGAGCTGAACATCTTAACCGTATGAACCTGAAAAACTAAATGATGAAATGTGTAGGATGGAAACGCCGCATGAGGGTGAGCATGAAGGAATGGGTATAAAAAATTGGAGGGAGGTTTAATACGTGACAGTTTGACAGTTTGGAAAGTCAGTAATGATGATGATGTCTGATGGCAAAAAAGAAAAAGAACAGGAACGGTCTCCATGGTAACTTACCAAACTCTTTCTGCAGGTGGCGGTGTCACCGATGCGGAAGCGCCAAGCTCTCCGGGCTGCTCGGGGATGAGCGTGTCCGCCGGACCTGAGCCTGGCATGCCCGGAGGCGTGGACGAGGTCTTGCGTGCCAGTGTGGCTGAACCTTTACGAGACACCCAGGAGGTGTCCATAACCCGGACACCCATGCTGCACACACACACACACACACAGGGAGTGAGTCAAATACGAGGGGAAAAAGACTGTAGCGGATAAGCATGCGCAAAAGTCGTACCTTTGTATTTTCCTAATGCTGCATTAACAGGAGGAAGAAAGGGAGAAGGAATAAAGGTCAGACGAAAAGAGGACGAGTTATTTGACACTTAGTTGCTCAGGGAAGACAAAAGATGATACAGAATACATTTATCCACTGAGAAATAAAGATTTTTACTTTCATCGGCTCTCTAAGAACCGGGAATGAACTGTTGGCCAGTTGCATGAATGACTCAGGTGATGTGCGAGTCAGACTGGGAAGGAGGAGCTGGGTGTGGGAGGACTGGGAGACAGTTTAGGAGACACTGTTCTCACCAACAGCCCTGCTAGAGAGCCATGCAGACACGCATGATGACAGCAAACACAGCTCGTGGCCTTGTAGCCTAATTAACCTTCATTTTTACCGATGAACGCTAATAAATGTCTAATTAAAACATGATATGTAGAAGTGCTGCCTTGATTTTATGGATCTTTGTTTTGCTTCTTTGCTCAGATAAAGGAGCGACTCTCAGATGCTTGAGAGGAGGCGTGGGCGGCTGGAGAGGGAGAAAAAGAGAGCGGGGTGGGCAGCAGAAGGCTGCACTTGGCACCGTACCCATCCTTCTTGTAAAACTCCAGCATCATGTTGTCCGTGGCGACGCTTAGTGGGCGCCGGCTCTGATCGTGCTGCTGCTTGTGCTCTGATTGGTCGATGTCCGGCGAGGGCATGGGGATGTAGTTGGAGTTGTGGTTGGTGTGAATCGGGCTGCCGTAGCTGCCGGTCAAGTTGAATTCGATCTCTGAGGGAGGGACACGGACACAGAGGACAAACCGAGGAATGATGGTGTGGTAGCTACAGGGTGTAGATCCAGATTTACGGATGTGATATGTGGCCTGTACCTCCAGGAAAGAACCAGTCAGCGTGCTGGATGATAGGCTCGATAATGCCGACAATCTGCAGGGACAACGTAGTCATCATCTCTGTCATGTTCCTGCAAAGAAGCGATAAAATAGTGAGAGGATGGAGTAGCGGTTGTGGCAGCGTGTAAAACGGGTCAATGCATACGGCTCGGTGTGGGTCCAAAGCAAGCTGGGGCCGAGAACAATGGCCATGTTGCTGGGGGTCATCTTGTTAGCATCCTGGTACTCGCTGAGTTTGGCTAAGAATTTGATCAGATACCTGCAGGATTGAAACCAGAATTACCATCTTCTTCTTCTTTGTCTTTGTCGTGTTTGTTCACTATGACCAGGCTGGATGAACAGCGGACAAAGAAAGTTAGCCTTGAGAGTTTGGGCTAACCTGAAGTTGTTTAAGTTGTCTGTAGGGAGTTTTTCACAAGTGCCCATCAGTGCTTGTAGTCTCTTGTCCATGTCTTGGATGCTGGGAAATCAAAAACCGATTAAAATACAGCTGCTTTGCCGTTCCATGTGCTCATTTTTGTGGCTTGGACTTTACAGATGAAGATTTTCTTTTGTGTTTTCTGTGCCAGTAGAAGAGCTTTTATTAGGAAAGCAGCAACTCACTTGGAGGCCTGAATCCATTCATCATAGAGTTCTAAGGTCATCAGTGGCTCAGGGAGCTCACGCAGGTACGATTTCAGAGCTCCTTCAGAAATAAAAAAGGAAACCAACAGGATTTTGGGTCAGGTTGATACGGCGACGCTCCAGTAGCAGACTCAGATTTCACAGAAATATTTAAATAGTCAGCGCTGAGCTCCAGAAAACACAGCAACTGAAAGGTTCGCATGTGTGTGCAAAATCAGCAGCGCCAACAGGTCAGAGGTAGAGAGGTGGTTGTCATGGAAACTTTGAACGAGGACATTTCCGTGGGTGTTGTTGACTGCACCTGCGATGGCGTGCGGGTCAGAGGAGTACTCCTGCACGTCCCACCACCCCGCAGTCCAGCGGACGCTTTCAGCTTCTTTAACTTGGAGGCCGAAGGCGCCACTCTGAAGAGGCCCTGCAGCCCACACAAGCACAGGGAACACATGCCATAAAGAGACAAAAAGATCCAATCCCACAGGACCAGCGCTGCCTCACCACTGGCAGACGCCGATTGGCCGATTTCACATTCCATTGCTGAATGTTAGAATTAATCGCAGCTTTTAATTATTCAAATTTTTATTAATCATCCAAACGAAATGATGGTGTTTGGATACAGTTGCATTGTTCCAACAGACTACCATGGTTCCTCTATTCTTGTAGACTGCACAGTTTGTTCATCCAAACGTGTGTGTGTGTCTCTGTGTGGGACTCACTTCAAGGTTATCTTTTCAAAAGTGGTGATAAGGAACAAACCTGTGCCCTGCTGGCCTCATTTAGTCAATGAACTTGTTCTGATCTTAAGGAGCATCTAAGCAGATATCTGAGTGTGAGCGTGCGTGTGCGCGCGTGCCCTCCACCTCCTCTTGCATGCCGCACTCCAGCAGCATGGTGACGCAGGCCTCGATGGGGAAGGCGATTTCCCTCCCGCTAATGTTCAGGTGTTCCTCCAGAGACTTGCCGAAAGATGGCTTCTCCACCCACGCTTCTGGGAAAACAAATCAGCACAAGCCGGAAGAGTGTTTGGAGAAGCTTCATTGACAATATTTGTGGATTAAAATGTGACAAGTTGTGCGCATACACACACACACCCACACACACACTCACTCACTCACCTTGCTGAGCTTTAATCTGGGGCAGGATACTCTGAAGGATTTCTAATGACTTTCTGTGATATATCTGCCTGCGTTTCAATCAGCTGTAAAAGATGAGAAGAGACAAAAACATGTCCTGTCTTAAGATGCTCCTCATACTCACACAGTATTCCCTGTTTTTAACAACACTTACGGTCTGGAAGTGGTTTGCATAGTCTATTTCTTTGGCCACAAAACTGTACATGTCTGCTGAGAGCTGATCCTGAAACAGAGAGCAGAGATGCAGCGTCTCATCAGAAATGAGCCCACCTATATCTGAAATCATCCCGTCAGTGTGGCCCCGTTGTGTCTAAAACCTGCAGGAGGGAAACAAAATTGAGGGAGCGTCACTGCGGAGGGCTTCAGATGGACTTCTCACCCTGCAAATCTCCATCCGGTTGGCTGCCTCCTCCATCTCCTCTCTGAGAGACTCGGACTTTGTGCCAGGCTGCAGCGAGCTCGGGTGGCTGGAGGATTTTGAGGACTGCTGATACCTGGAGGAGGACGAATAAACCACAAAGGAAGGTTCAACTCTTTAAATTCAGGGGATATGTCAGATTTTGCCGCACCTTGTCCGGGCAGAGTCCATGTCCAAGACCAGTTTGGCTAAGTGCTTCCTCTGTTTCTGGATGTTGGGGATGTCCACCTGCCGAGAACATTCAGAGGGCTCATGAGGTCGGCCTGGGGAGTAAAAGTGCAGCCGGTGTCAGAAAGGTAGCGTCTCACCTCAGCAATCACACAGAGAGGCTCCACCACATCTCTCTCGATCTGGAACTCAAACTGGATCAGCTCCTGGGCCAGCTTCTCCTCCGTTTCCC
Organism: Tetraodon nigroviridis; assembly: GCA_000180735.1. Lineage (NCBI taxonomy): Eukaryota > Metazoa > Chordata > Actinopteri > Tetraodontiformes > Tetraodontidae > Tetraodon > Tetraodon nigroviridis. The sequence continues at coordinate 154,289 of CAAE01014626.1, read as the reverse complement.
CGCACAGCTTCAGCATCTTCCTGTGAGTCGCAACCAATCAGATGCGATGAAATGGCACACAAGGGTAATAAGGACAGAGGAGGAGCCGATAGCGAAATCAATAACTGAAGCGGATTCTCCCTGAGAAGGCTGCGACCTGACGCGTGCTACTCTGACTTACCCCAGGAGCGAGTCATCCCCCAGCACTGCAGCTCCCTCGACCATACACTGTGCCAGGATGGTCAGCGGTAGTTTTTTCTGAAACCAAACACCAGAGTACCTTGCTAGAGCTTCTGGAAGCATTGGAAACTAGCTTAGCGTTGCATCCCAGCGTGTCTAAAAGCGAGATGGATGCTGGCACTTACAGAAGGTGACTTGACAGATCTCTTCTCTGTATCAGCTCCCTGCTGACCCTGCAGGCAGGCGGTCAGCTTCTTGTGAGTGCTGTGTGTCACCTGTTTGACAAGGTCCAGACGCTTTTCAACCTGGAGACGGACACACACGTTTAGTGGATATTTTATGATAACATGTTGTGATAGCTGCTCTAGAGCGCGGGTGCGGTCGGCTGACCTGCAAGCCGCGGATACCAAGACTCACCTGGAGAAGGTCTTCGCTTAGCACTTCGGTTTTTTCCGCCCTGTGAAGAAAAAAAGACAACGGATTTAAGGATTTCATCTCACATATTTTTATTACACGTAATGACCAGTAAAGCAGTGGCACCAGAAGAGCACTGCTTTTAGAAATTCCCCTGGTTTCCCACTCCTTTGGGATGTAGATGAGCAACTTAACTGAAATCTGAAGGGAAAAAGCAGAGCTGTGCTGCTGTGGAAACAAAGGAACTGCCTAGAGTTCAGGCCGCTGCAGATCATAAATGAAACAAAGGTTCCTACTTGTGTATCAACGGGGTTGTTTTCCTCAATGCCGGCTTATCGGGCTGGAGGATAACATGTTCTTCCTGCTCTGAAGGGACTGCTGACGGACGGGGGGAGGCAGGCCCACAGATCCACCCCGGCCACCCAGTGGTGCACAAGCTCTCCCGACACTTCCTCTCCCTGTCTGCACAACTGCTTCCTTCCATTGTACACCAACCATGCCAATGCAAGTCAGCCATAATGCATTTTTTTTAATATCACTAATCTAAAGATAGAATCTAAAATGTCATCAATGACGCCCATCACAATAGAAAAAAACTGTGATTTGTTTTGTTTTTTTTGTGACAGTGCAAGAATAGTTTTCCTGCACGATCTTCCATCTCAAATCTCAGAACACAGCTTTATCTGTCTACTGTTGACATATAGGTTGTTGTATGAGCTCCATGCAATAATGCAGACAAATGAAAGTCAAACTTTTTTTTCTTTCTAATATTAGTCTCGCCTGATCTCTGTGCCAAAATATGAGCGCGGATCCATGGGAACTAGGTCAAACTGTGAACCGATGGACCTCGGCTATTTGAGCAATGTAGAAAACGATCAACTGCTGAGGAAAAATCCAGCAAATGTGCGCGTATTTGGAAGGGGAAAGAATGCAACAGCGAGTGATTTTTTTTTGGCAGTCTGTGCGGAGATTAGTGTGATCACAGATTGCGATGAAAAAAAAGAAGGGATAAAAATATCCTGAGCAGGGCGTGAAAGTTTGGTTCATCTTTACTGATGCCTTAAAAAAAATCTAAATGAAATGGGCAAATAAATAAAGTATTCCTGCTTCCAGTTTTAAGCATCCAAATGCTAAATGCTAACCCCCTTGTAGCAGACCTCAACGGGGTACCAAATTGGCCTGAACACATGATCCAACGGTGGTTTATCAGTTAGCAGTGTCAGACGCGCAGATACAGCCGGTGTCCTGGGGGTCAGACTCAAGAACCTAATCCTGCTGCGCCATCATGGGCGTTCTTAACAGCTAGGACACTGCTGATCGTACGATATGCTCAACATGATAGAAGACAAGGTCAAAATCAAAAGTGTCGGTTGGATGAAAATATTGCAGCAGACATCTGGTTTTTGTCGCCGATTGCTGCTGAGAGGTCATGATAACTTCCAAGAATGGAGCCTTCCTTCAAAGACAAATGGAGCGTCTTGTTCTGGGAGCTTGTTTGTTTTCAGTTTGTGGTATTTCCTCTCATGAAAGCAGGGTTGTACATAAGCAGCCCAGGATGAGATAAAGTGCACAGGCTTCAAAATAGAGCTGGCTAACTTCTTAAGCTAACGGACAGAAGGTGTTTAGGGTAAGGAGAGGAATTTAGACACTGCTGTACCTGGAGCTGCTGCTGACTCAATACAAACACAAACACATGTTTGTAATCCACAGATTGATCAATCAAAAACGGAGTTCTTCCGTCTGACGAGACTCTGGGAGAATTTAACCAGTGCTGATGATGAAGAGGACTAGGAAATCTGGGCTTCTGTATTCACAGCTGTCCAAACACTAAAGGAATTTCCATGTAGATTGGTTTCCCAGGGAACTTTCATTTTCCATGTTACTGTAATTTCATGAAAATGAGATATGGGCATTGAGCAATTTCTGCCTTTACATCTGAGAAAGCTTGAAAAATTTCTGTTCAGCCCTCCAGTCCCTTGCATTGTTTATGAGAGCATGAATAATGCATGTTAACATAATCTAAATGTGAATGAAGCGGCATCCGGGGTCCTCAACACGTTGCTGTGCTCGCCATCTGTCGACTTTAGCGTGTTCCGGCCACAGGTCCACCTGACACTGCTGGACTCGGACGCTGTGCATCACTAGCATAGTGGCAGTAAATGTGAATGGGGGGTGGGGGGGACACAGCAGAATGGTGGCCCTGGGCCTCAACAGGGCACCAACCAGCCTAAAGCACTGGCATGAAATCCACATGAGCGCGAACATATGCACACACAAGACGCTTTGTTAAGAATTTGGCATTTGCCGCTCTTTCTTCGGCCCTCCTGACCGCTCCTGCGTAGAGGCCCACACCTCCCAGATGACACAGCAGAGGGGCTGATGGGACACGAGCTTATTAAAACAAAAAAACCCACTTACTGTAGTTGTCCAGCAAAGTAGGTCACAGTTCTGTTAAGTATGCAAGAATAACTGGCAGAAGAGCACACACACATGAACGTGCACGTGTCCAGAAAGGCGAGGGAGGCAGAGAGACAGAGAGAGAGAGAGCGAGAGAGAGAGAGAGAGAGCCTACAGCATTCTGCAACGTTTCACAGAAAACACAAGCATTGAATTATCTCTAACAACTTTATTCATGGTGAACGATCCGCACCAGAAGCCCTCTGTCAAGTGACTTGACTGGTTTTTTGGCTGCTTTGCCTAACACACACACTGCACACACACCTGACTGATGCCATGTGTGAAGTCCAGAGCGTGAAACTTCCTGGGTAAACCACCATTCTACCAAGGAAAGTTCGAACAAGCCTCGATGAACGTGCACAAACAACCACAACCAAGTGTTTTCTTCACCGATCTATTCCTCCTCAGGATTATTAAACAAAATATGACCACAACTACTGCTGCTACTGTTCATAATGATCATAATAATCAGGAATGTGTAATTAGTGGATTAATGCTTCCTGTTTTGAGTGTATTGACAATCTAGAATGCAAGGAAGTAGGCATGCTGAGGGGGAGTTGCCCTCCTCTTCTTTGTAGAAGTGGCTTTCTAAAAACAACGGCATTCAATTGTTACTACTTCTTTTCCACCGAGGTTAAAGGAAAAGCCAAAAATACAGCCAGAAACTGGGGTTATGGAACAAATGCCTGTAAAACTTAAATCCAGGCATCAGCACCAGTTTTTTAAATATTTTTTCAAAGGGAAACCTTGCAGCATCTTTCTGGAATCTCGACTTTGTCTCCGCTGGAATTGCCTGTGATTTATTTTTGCAGTCCGGCCCCCGAGGTCCCTTCCTGTTGGAGATAAGATCGGGCACAACAGCCTGGGCCGATCTTGATACAGCTTGACTGAGGCTGAACCCAGCAGCATCTCAGTAAAGACAGTAAATAAAAGTGGCAACGAGCGGCAACCTGTTGGTGTGAGACAGGTGATATCATTTCAGCGTGACGTTAGGTGAGAGGAAAAGCAGACGCATTTCAGGCTGTAAGAAACAGAGATAACTATGCTTTACATCTACGTCAGTGATCAAGGGTGCTTTTCCTCGCCTCTCGTATGTTCTCTCGTCGCTGCAAAAATCCAGAGCATCCGCCGCTCATCTGTCAGCCCACAAATGGCTGCCGTTTCCTCAAAATAAAAGAGCAGCCATCCTTCAGGAGGCCTCGGCTGCCGCAGCAGCGTTCTCCAAAATGTAGAGCAGACAATTTTATTTCAAATTCTCGGCCGCACGATGGGATCTTTTACCAGCCGAGACCTAGATAGGCCAGTGAGACGGGATGGGAATAGAGAAATAGGTCAAGGAAAAGGACTGGAACTAAATGTCTTTATCTGAGTCGTTTTACCAAACACGAAACCATTCTGGAATCACAGGGAAGTTTGAACAGCTGAACAGTGGAATTGGAGCTGGGACCAAACTGTGTGAAAGCCACAGCTCCCAACAAAACCAATACAAATTCACGCAGAATTTTCTCACTTTGCAGACACCCTCCTGTCTCCCCCGCTGCACAATCGCACATTTCTTCTAGAGTATGCATGGCTGCACGTCCTCCAGTATGAGGATCCGCTCCGCCCAGGCGATTGGTCAAGCCGGAGACCATGTGACGCCGATCTGGCAGCAGAGAGTCGGGAGAGATGCTGACACAGCACACCTGACCGCTACCCCACCAGTGGGAAAGACTTTCAGTCTTTATCGCATAAAAGAGACGCCAGACTCAGGGATGCAGTAGGAGACGAGGCAGCAGAATAATGGCAACATCTACGATGCATTTCTTTTGCCTGCTTTGCAGGTATTCCTTTATAATTGGCATTATAAATTTAACATTTTCTCAGTGATGAGAAAACCAAAAGATGGCAAAAGTTTCAACCCAGAGACTCATTTGAGGTTGCGCTGAGTTAGAAGCTGTAATTCCATTCTCACTCGCCTCAGCAGAATGATCAATTACATGGAGGAGGAATGATGGGAATGTTTGTGCACGTGGACGTTTCACTAAAAATACCTCTTTATTCAGCATCCTGATGCACTGGCCTGACCTCAGACACATAAACCCAGGTCAGTACCGAAGTGCCGGGGGTCAGGATGGAGGAGACGTGATCTATGCAGAGAGCTTCAGCACCCTCAAGACACACAGTCACAAACTATCTTCTATCTTCTCCAGCCCACACACCTTTCCAGGGTCCCACCCCCGCACACACGCGCATGAGTCACGCGCTGAAATGTGTTCTCCAAAAACTGCAGCTTGCAACACAGAGGTAAAGCGCCAACAGGAGACCCCCCCCCACCCACCCACCCGCCCGCCCCCCAGAGGGATGCAGCCTATCGTCATGAGGATCCACACCTTCTGGAACAACCACCCATTCCCTCATCCCACCACACCACCCCGGACCAGGACCGATAAGGGAGAAAGTCCTGGGTGCAAGGTTGGAAATATGGGCCACGAATGCATCACAAATGAAATGCAGGGAGGACAGGTGCAGATGACGGAGAGGAGATGTATAGAAAAGCCATCCATTCACCTCCCATGTTGGGTCTGCTTGGAGGTGTTGCTGCTGTAGTGTGATGATTGAGCATCCTCTAATAAAATCCCTGCGCACCTCGGCCAAAACTGAGCTAAATAAGATCCAGATGCCCAGCACGACCTTCAAGAATGCGTGTTAACCCACTCTCAGGAGGTGCTTCCCTGCTCACAGCTGATATGTTACTGCGTAATGAAAACACAGCCGCCCCGCGTCCTCCCCCCCAACCACCCCGCCTTACGTCGCAGCCCACACCGCATCCGTCCAAATCACGCTCACCTTCTGACAGGTTCTGTGGCTGCAGGTAAAGCAATTCACACATGTTCAACGATGACATGTTGTTAATGTCACCCCGCGACACGCCAGCCCATATTACCTTGCCTATATTTAAATTCCGTGGGCAGGTCGTAGTGCAATGCGCCTACACGCTGCCTATGCGGTACCACATTTACGCATACGCGCCATGGAGGCACCAAAGGCGTTTTAAACACGCAGCCTTCTTTTGTTTCTCTGTGCGCTGGCTATTACACACCCTGCTCAGAAGCATGACAGAAATCATGTTTGCATGAACATTATTAGCATATTTACGGCACCAACGGTGGGGGTTTCTCTTTCATTTGGCCCTCCGAGCACAAAAAAAAGGGCTACTCACCTCCCCACCGTTTGGTTGGCGAGTGGCGCATCCGATTGAATTGCTTCTTCATTTTGTATTTACTGTATTTAAACGCCTACTGGGGAGTCATATTCCGCATTATTTCTCTTAGCGTGATGGTCCGGGCTCCACAGAGGCGCAGCGCAGAATCCACTCTCACATGTTCCCTCTCCCTTCATCGCAGGCAGCCGACGGCGGAAGCATCCCACCATTACATCTTTTTTTTTTTTTTTTTTTTTTTTTTTTTTAAGATGAAAATTGCACATCTACAATTGTGCCCCCGCTGCCTGCACAGGGATGCGGGACCCAGTTCACCGTGGGCACTCACAGACAGAGCGACAGGGGCGACAAGTAGCGCCTGCGCAGCAGTGCACTCTGGGAAATGTAGTTTAAATGCCAATAAAGATATGAGCGCAAGACTCTGTAAGACACACACGCACACACACACACACACACACACATACACACGTACACATCCACACATAGCAGGCAAAAACTCACTAATTTATCTGTTAGTGAGTTTTTGTGGCAAATGTCTGCCAATGCAGTTGTAATGAAGATATTGTACTTACAAAAGTAAAACAAAGTCAACCATTAACCTAAATCTGATTGTTTAACTGTCTTATTAAATCTGTCATTGGTCATACCATCACTGGTACCCTATGGATGTGACTGGCGCTGCTGCTGCATGGAGCTAAGCTCTCCAGAAGGGGTCAGTCTTTTCTTTCAAACCTCTTCGGCTCCACGCTGAGGCGTCCTCACGGCTCAAACAGGTTCTACTCATGACTGCGTGTTCACATTTACTGTGTTCAAAATAAAAATGGCAGGTCGCATGTCCTGGCATGAGTGACCAGCTGACCCACTTCGGATAAATACACAATTTCACAAAAGGAAAAAGAAAATGGAAGACGACTACTGAGTCAGAGTAGGACTTGTCAGGTCATGTGTTTACTACGATCAGGGGGTCAGTTGCCAAATGTGGAAATGGACACGTAGATGATTTAGGAAGTATTGGGTGGAGTCATGACAATGTAACATCCTCTGGTCTGTGCTGGAAAAGGAGTGGCCCCTGCTGGCTGGGTGTCAAAAGGTCGCCAACAGGTGGGCAGCGCACCCCCTGACACCAGGTTCAGGAGGCCTCGGGGAGTAAATGATACAGAGACATGGCTGTTCTGTTCTCTCATTAATCTCATGCACTGAAAACTGAGAGGGGCAGGGGGTGTCCCTCTGCCTTGATCTCGACCTTTTAACCTTCCTGGATCATTTGTTTCCATTAGGCCCCACTCAGACGCACTGGCCGCTCCTGGGCCAGGCACCCAGCCGCCCTCCATGCAGAAGTAGAAAATCCTTTCTTTTCCAAGCTTCTTGAAGATCTTCTTGATTCGAAACCTGGCACTTCCACAGCCAACCCCCCCCCCCCCCCCCCTTCTAGCCGCTGTGGAGCACACGCTGTAAGAAAGTCTCCTCACGTTAGCTCGAGGTGGAACAGCATGTGTCTCATGGCAGCACGACAAGAAAAGAGCATGCAGTTCTCCATCTGGTTTCCTGCTGTTCCTGCCAGTCAGTGGGATGACAGAGTGTTCCTCTTCCTTCTCCTCCCCCCTCCGTCTCCTCCTGTGAGGAGTAATTTGTGCACCTAATGATGTCTTCTCACAGGTCATACCCTCGCCTCTGGATGGCCACTGCTGATGGTCAGACACACAGCTCGTGCCCTCTGCACTGGAACTCAACTTTGCATGTGCTCGTCAGATGGGCCGGGGCTTGCTGCATGTTAGCTTTGTTCTAAACAAACAAGGTGGGGGTGCTGGGACAGAGCTAATTACTGCTCAAGTTAAAAGCAGCCAGTTTAGGAGGGGAAGATTGGTGGGATCACCCTGCACGCCGTGCTTGTGTTTTATCTTCAGACGTGCAGCATCGCATTACCCAGATCAATCGCGCTGGGTGTGAGGGCTGGACGGCTCCAAGCCTTTGGTCTGTCATTAAAAAAAAAAAAAAAACGCGACATGTTCATCAAAGTGTGCACGAGTGTGTACACACCCAGAGCCCAGCTCATTCTGGAAGAGAAGTCACTCACCTTACCACTTAAACAAACACGAGCACAACATAATTTGATCACCAAGATAAAAATATCACAGGTAATCCACAGGAGAATGAATGTTCTCAGAATGTGCGCTCCATGCACCATGAACCATGACCAAAATTTGCAACTTCTAAGCTAAAAAAAATCCCAAAAAACAAGACACAAGACGCCTGGAGGTGTTCAAACATGCATCAAGTGACAGAAAATGATGGTTATCATGTGCACCTCTCAGACGCTAAATGCAGGTCTGCTGACTGGCAGGCTCGGAGTTCAGAGACTAAACCCTGGCATCCAGAAATAAACATAGAGAACCTATTAAAAGCCTAAAAATGTCTCCTCTTTTGGACAAAGCAGACGTAGAAGAGTCTGATTGGAAGTTCTCCACGCATGAAAATGTGAGATGTTGTTCCAAACGCAGCCAAGTGAGATCTGGCGCCTCATGTATATTTCACCTAGCTCCAGCGTGCAATCACACAGATGCTAAAAAAGAAAAGGAAAAAGGAAACAAGAGACACAGAAAAAGCCAGTGAGAAATTACACCAACAAACCAGATGTAAAAGTGTCACTTTTGGTAAAAACCAGAATCGGTGGAAGCTATAAAACACAGATCACGTCTGTCATCGGTGCCAAAACAAAGACGTTAACCTGACGTGTTGCTGCTGTGTGGGCGGGTACAGAACACTGCAAACAGGTTTGACTAAAATCACAGCTTTTTTTAGTTGTATATGGCATCTTTTCCCACTTTAAATCTACACCATAACACACACACACACACACACAAAAACTCACTTTGCATGCACGGTTAACTCAAAAGGTCACAGGTCAATTTGTGTATATTGAAAATAACTTGAGAGCAGACTAATGTGACCTGCTACTGGGGGAATAAAGATTTTTTTCTTTAATCTACTTAGTTTATTGACTGGAGCTGAGAGCTTTCAAAATCACTAAACTCCTGACATGAAGTTGTACAGCATCTCTGAGAGGTCTGGTATTTCTTTTAACATCCCTTAGAGCGCAGACAAAAAGGAGCTGATGGGAGTGACAGGTATTAGCCCCTGGCAACCTCAATGACGTGCAAAATCTCTCAATAAAACCCTGTTCCTGGCAGGCTGCTCTCTGCCACCTCTTCAGGAGAATCGTAAGAAAAGGGTTTTTCGGGGTGTGGCGAGCTCCGTCTGCTGCGCGCCGACAAACCGTTTTTGCTGCCAGATACGACGCGTTTATACATGCACGCACACACAAATGATGCTCGTGAGAGCCTTGCATATTTGGGTCATCGCGATTATAAAGTTGTAGACATTTTGATAAAAGAGTGAAGAAAATAATCTGGTGCTTAATTGTTTTTTTTCACAATCTTGCCAATTTCTTGTTTAGGGAATTATTAATTAGCTCTCTCATTCTCTCTCTCTCTCTCTCTCTCACACACACACACACACACACACAAACCTGATTTCTTTTGAGACCAGAGCTTGGTGTGACCTTGACTTTTCAGATTGAGCTCTGATGGCCTGTGGATTTATAATGTTAGGTGAGCAACCTGAGGGATGAAGCAGATCCTCCCTGAGCCTGCAGCCGTGGAGAGAGAGACAGGCAACTGATTCGCTCAGGGAGGACAAGAAAAATAAAATGGATACCAAGCACACAGAGGGTCTGGTTGCAGCGGGATTGACAGCAGAATTAGAGTCGGATCCCACAGAAATCAGCCTAATCTAGAGCTCCACGGGTCAAGCAGACCTGAAATCTGCAGGTTCCATAAAACATTTAAGAGCTCCGGATCCTTTACTTCAACTCTATTTTCATTTTAAGTGCTCAAAATCTTAGCGATGACCTCAGAAAAGTATACACCAAAGCTGATTTATGCAGTTTCTGGTATTTACTAACCCTCACTGCTGTAGGTCTGCGCACTGTAAATCTGGAATAGTTTCTTTTCTTTGATGGACCCTCATGAAATATGCACGTTTTCTACAGTCTTGCGTTGCAGCGGTGCTCTAATCCCTATGCTGAGTATGCAGAGAGCCTGCAGGCCTGACGCAGCGCCCTTAAGATTTAGATTCACATAGCATCACGGGGACGAGTGTTTCGAGTGTAATCATCAACTCGTTCACAGGTGGAGATCAGTGTCCTGGAATGTCAGTCGCAGCGCCGGAGCTTCGCTGACAGGCTGACCTCACACTTCCTTCAACCCCGAGCTGAACTCCATTAAAAGCGCATGTAGTCTGTAATTTTCCCAACAGCCTCTTATCGTGTTTGTCTTGTTTGTCCTCGGGGCCTTGAGTCCTTGGCCACATACCTACTCTTTTTTATTTTAGCCAGCTGGCTGCGTGAAATGCCCAACCTTAGAGAAATACCCTGATGGAGGGAAAATGCCATCGCAGTTTAATGAGCTCTTAATTTCTGTGAATGGTTAACCAGCTGGATGCTGGCAAAACACCTCTTTCGTATTAAAAACAAACAAAAAAAGAGCCTTTTTTTCAGTCTCCTTAGTTGAACATCTGATCTGCCTTGCTGTTATTAAATTCCAGGACCTTGATATTCAACTCATTTCCCCAAAGGCCCAAATGGTGCCGGCCTCTTTGCTGAAAGCACCTGTTCTGTTCCAATAATGGGCTGCTGTCTCATCCAGCATATTCTCCCCAAAGGGAAGCCCAGCCTTCGCCCCTCTACTATCCAGTTGCCAGGGTTGCTGGCGGCAACCTTCTGAAAGCAGCCGGTGCTCTAGTGTGCCGTTCATGTAGCATTATTGTGCGTCCCAACCAACTAACAATACTTCTTTGACTACCTGTCAAACATTTATCCTGTCAAAAGAACACACACAGAAAACACAACATTTACTGCAAATGACATGAGCCGAGGAAGGCTGTCGGAAAAAGAGCACAGACATGTTTCAGTTGGGAAAAGCAGAAAATAGACCTGTAAATGAGGTGTTGAAGTTCATCCTACCTGATGTTATAGCCTAGTGAAAACATCTGGAGGCTGAGAGAGCAAAAATAATGTATTCAGCCTGGTTAGAGCCCTTGGGACCAGTCAGCATCATCGCCAACATCTGCCTTTCACAGGTAACCGTGAAGATCTAAATAAGGCCAATCCACAGGAGAACTTCACCTTTATGTGTCGTAACATTGTGACTAGGAGGTAACTGCTTCATTGGTGGCATGAAAGAGAACTAATGTGGCACATCTGGTTTGGCTTTGGCTGCTGAAAGTATGAAAACAGATTCTGCGAGGCCAATTCCCGCGAAGCTCATTTGCAAAGCCGAGGAGCTGCCGTTCCGCCTTCACCCAAAGGCTAACAGCATTACGGGATTTCTTGAGCTTGTGCAGGACTTGGCATGACAAGATCATCCGAGTCTCCCCCGATCGCGCTGACCTGCCACGGGGCTGCTTCCAGCAGCAGCCGGGCAGCACTGACGGATAAGACGTTTTCCGTTGGGATCAAGCGAAGGAAATCCTCTCAGGCTGCTCTTTAAGAGACGATAAGATGGACTCCAGCGCAGCTCCAGAGAATTTATAGACATTTTAAATGGCCTTAGCAGAGCCGGTCGGTGTCTCAATCTGCCGTTTGGCTCACCTTCTAACCCTGTAATTAGACCGACGAGGACTTTGCCTCACAGTCCGACTGTTGGCTGGTTTTTGCTCTATCTGGGACGGGGAGCTGCATGAGATCATCCGTCAGTCCACTTTACCCTCTAATGGGCTCAGATCTCTGACATCTGGAGCAGGCACAGAAGAATGAGCACACCTCCTTCACCTCCATCTCGATTTAGATACGCTGAAAAAGTTTATTTTGAAAGGATGCTGACAGGGTGCAGCTTGTTAGCAGCAGCCTTTTCTGGCAGCCGAGAGAGAGGAGAAAAAAGGCTTTTAGATGTGAATATTCGAAAATTACCGACCCAAGAATCCGAAGAGTGTTTATGCTGCAGTTAAACGGTGATGTCACCGAGTGTCCTGATGCAGGTTTCTAATTAAACATCTGACTTTCATGTGTGTAAGAGCCGTTTATGTCATCTGTTTAGGCTGCAGGAGCGGAGCCGTTAACACGGTTCACTTAGCGTAATAGTGGAGAGGAAAGCACGAACTTCCTTTAGAGTGTCCTTTTCACTTCAGCTGAGCCCTGGCGAGATGGCACAGAGCGCGGGAACGTGCTTGTGCACGTCTGCATCGATGACGTATCGTCTCCGTGCATCAGAAGGCACAACAGATGGAACGAATCATCATACGGATTCAAGCGAGTCTGGAAAGTGTGTGCTTTTACACACGTGTGTGTTTGTTTTTTGAAATCTGTCAGTCACACGGAAGCAAAAAATGTATTTTTTGGTGGACTTTTTCTTCTATGGCATGATTTTAGATAGCATCAGTGACAAATTGTGTTGAAAACACAACCTTCGTTTAGGTTTTTCATCCTAAATGAAAACCACAGCAACACCTGAACTCACGGTTCAGCCAGTGTAACAAGTACAAGCTCACAGCGCAGAGATAAAATGTGCTCGGAGCAGAGGGGCAAACTGTCACAAGCAAAGCAGACGTGCACGTACTCCAGGTTATCTGGTGCTCCTTCACTGTGAAAGTGCAACTGGGATTAGAGAATACACACACACACACGCACACACTGTATCATATAAAGCAGTGTCTGAGATATGAGATAAGGGGGGTTAGGTGAAGGGGGCAGGGTGGTCTGACTGACATGGCAGCTCTGGGGTAATCCCGCTAATCCCCTGCTAGCTCTGGGGTGGAATGGGACAGGAGGCCTTTGACCCTGCATCAAGAAAAGGTGCCAACGCCCTGCCCCGCTCCCACCAACCAACCACACGGACACAAACACGCACAAATACTTTCAGTGACTGTGCACCTTTAAAGGTAATAATTGACTTTTATGAGTCCCTAAATTTCGCTGATAAGATTTTATTTGTGCACAGCAGCGTGTTTATGTTGTTTGGCAGAGATTAGGCCTACCAATGTAATTAGACTCAGTGACCATCAATGTGATGGTCACTTATTTATATCAAAAGCTCTGATTAAAGGGATACTAAATTGCTTCCGATTTTTGTGCAGCATCCATCAACAGTCAAGGTATAAATGTACATGTAAAGAACAGATCATGTCACCTGCATGCTGGATTCAAAACAAATTCTCCTCTTTTTTCAAAATACAAAGCACCGCTTGCTCAACCTTGTTGCCTTGAGCTTTAAGAAGGCGAATATTGCAAAGTGAATATACTTTCATTATCACCGATATAAACATTAATTCCACTTTTAAACATTGCTTAGTGATTTTGTTAGTTGCTGTATTAACAGGTTATAGTCCAGAATACGTTTATTTAAAACGCGTGCAGGTGTATTATGGAAGTATCTTTCGGAAGTGTGTTTCTCGGATTATGTCCAACTTGATGCTAGTGGGGTAGTACCGCGGTGCCTCTGTGTGCTCGTTCACACACACCAGTGATGAGAGACGATCTCGGTCACTGACGCGCTTGCACGTCGCGCACCTGGCGATACTTTCAGCACCTGTTTGATTCATTTATTTTTCCAGTTTTGTCTTAAAATAAAAACGGGCTGTCTATCATTTCTGCTCTAAAGCAGAATTTGGAGAACAAGCGGGGGTGAAACTCCCCCCCCCCTTTCGAATTTAGTCCACACTGGCTCTGTTTGTGGAAGTTGCGCAAAGGATCCAGCATTTGCGCCATGGCAGAGGAGTGATGCGCCTGTGGCAAAATGCCTGGTAACTGGATTTCAACTTTTCCACGGCTGTCCTATGGAATATAGTCTGATATTACCAAATCTACATGTTGTGCCAACATCCCACGTGAAAAACAAGCTCTTTCTGTTCTGCATCATGCTGTCCCTCTGGGTTTACATGATTTATTGCTGCGTCGGGTACTGCTCAACGGTTCCGAGCCTGGCGCACGGCTCGCTGAGCAGACGCCACAACGCCGCGGACATCGACAACCAGGAGTCATCTCTCGGCGCGTCCAGGGACTTGCTGAACAACGAGAACGACCTGGACAGCAAAGGAGAGGAGTGGGAAGAAATCAGGAGCGAGGTGAAGGCGTTAGACGACGACACCGTGTCCGGTTCCCTCAACGAGTCGGAAAGTAAAAAGTTGCCGCAGGCGATCATCATCGGGGTGAAGAAAGGAGGCACCCGGGCGCTGCTGGAGTCCCTGCGCCTGCACCCAGACATCCGAGCAGTGGGAGCAGAGCCGCACTTCTTCGACCGCAACTACGACAAAGGACTCGAGTGGTACAGGTACACCTGACGCGCTTATTTTAAGATGTGCGTGAGGATCTGCCGGCCTCGTCCGCACCAAAGTGAAAAAGAGCCTGTTGCGCTGCGTCATGCGTAATGGATGCACAAGTTTGTCTTCAGCCTCTCGTTTAAGCCTACAGTATTGTCCTCGCTTAAACTAAATTATTGTTCATTTTGTGCCACGTTTCTCAAAAGAGGTAGTCTGATGACCTCAGGAGTGGAGAAAAAAGTTGTTAAAAGTGAACATTTGTAATTCTCACTTCAGATAAATGTGGGGAAAAAATCTGGGTGACTGAAGATGCGTATAGCTGCAGCCAAATCTCGAGCCCTGGAACTCAAGGCCTTGTAATTATTTCAAAACTTTCCATCTTCCCAACCTCGGTTCACGAAAGCAGAGTCGATGCCCTGCGTGTTTGCACGACCTTCGCTCCCAGTTCCAGGAATCTCCTCTTTCGGGGCTCCTGACAGGAGGGATGAAGACGAGGCAGCGAAACAGAGCAGAGCCTCTTTTCAAACACTGGATGGGATTCAAAGGTGTAGTCAAGGAGCCGTCGCTTCACATCTCTGAGGCGCAATTCAAGACTGTTCAATGTTTAGTATTGATTTAGTGGCAGCAATTAGTTTTCATCTCAAGTCCAAAAAAATCATCAATGTCAGAGGCAGATGAGGGAATGATGCCGTGTACGACTTCAGAACTGCGCATAATAGGATTTTTATTGTATTCTCCGTCATGGCAACAGTCGTCCTTGCACATTCTATCTCCATATGCGAGCCAATATTGACTCAGCTGTGTCGTTACACAACTTAGCGGAAACCAACAACAAACAGAATTCATTTATAAGACAAAAAAAACCCCAAACGATCAACTTCTGTCGTCCAACTGTTCCTGAAACAGCGCTAAAGGCCCTCCAGAGCAGCCACTCATTGTTAACAAGCGATAATAGGAGATACTTCTGTCTCAAGTGTCTGTTTGACCGAGCCTGAGATCAGACAATGTCAGAGGAGCGAGATGGGCTCCCAGAGCGGCTCCCAGAGCGGCTCCATCCACGGTGGAGCGAACTCTGCATTCTCCAGAAAGACTTGTTGCTTAAGCTCTGTTAAGAATTTCCGGGCAGGTGAGAAACATTTTGAGATGGCCGGTCTGCAGTGACTAGTATTTTTTTTCTCTTTTGTCTTATCAAAAGCTTTAAAGGTCCAAAAATAAGATAGCTTCTTTGAAACCAGTGTAATTAAAGGGCTGATGAAGCTGTCGTATTTGGTGTGGGAGGAAGGTCGAGGTCAAGCCTGATCCTGTACAGCTGAACAGACATGCAGAGGAACTCTGACATCTTCCCTCCACACATCTTCATCTTGAATACTGTCTCTGTCTTTGAGAAAAAAGAAAAAAGAAAAAAAAGCTCCCTATGTTTGACTTTGTTGCCCTCCCAGACTATTTGTGCAGGAGCGGAGCTTGTCTGCTGGGTGGGCTTATCAGCTCCCGCGGTGGCATTGAGCTGCGGCTGCAACTTTTATCGCTTGTGATTGGTGTGTCCATCCTCTGTGGGGCCCGTTGTGTCCTTCCTGCCAGAGCCCCACGTAGAGAGGAGGCCCCTGCGCAGCAGGAGCCCCACCACAAAACACTAGGTCACCCCAGCGTCTCACAGAAGCATCCGGCTCCCTCTCGTACATCTTACTCTGGCAGTTAGCTACTCGTGGTTGGAATCGGGGGCTCCCGTGTTCTTCACTTCATTTTAATTAATTGCGGTAATAGTATTTTTCCTCTCGAGGCGCCACATATAGAAACAAGGAGCAGCCTTCTTATTAACACGCCAAGGGTGTTGGAGAAGACGGCGTAATCCTCTGCTGAGCTCCAGGGAAGCTTACCGCAGGCCAGTGGCGGATAGAGGGCAGTAAATTTTAAGGGAGTCTTTTAGAAAGCGCAACAGTATTATGGAGCCGAGTGAAAGGAGATGCTGGAGGACCCCCGGGGCCCGCATTAACCCTGGTAATAAAAGAGGAGACAATTAGTGTGAAACATGTTTTCTCTGCCTTCACTTTGTATGCAAATGTGCTCAGAAGGGTGAAAGTGCCCTTTGACGAGGAGCCCAGCAGGAGTTCATCAGAAAGGCCCTTCACTGGAAGCTGCCTCCCCACCCACCCCCGCCAAAAAAGACAAACTTTACTCTCTGTCTTTTTTTTTGAGGAACTCCTGGTTCCCAAGGAGCCGGTTCATCTGAGTCCACAAGCGTTGCTTCCTGCTTACTCACCATTCTGGTGTGGGAATCAGTGACGGGGCTGCTGATGGAGTCAGTGGAACGCGGCTCAAACGGATGCGTCAGCGGGCTGACGGGCAGGAAGCGAAAGCTGCATCGATAACGAGAGCCTTCAAAGAAACAAGCCACGTACTGGTGCATCAGATGTTCCCACATCATCCTGGTGTCCAACACCAGGCTCTCTTCAGTCACGTCTGACGGTTGCTGCAGAGAGACGCGATGGGAGTTTTCCAAGAATGTGTCCGGTGTCCAAACTTCGCTGCAGCGACTCACTGCAACACTTTGGACAGAGTGGAGCTAAACACGCCTGCTCTCCTGAGTTGTTGACTTCTTCACCAGGCTCTTTTGTAGTGCCTTCCGAGAAAAATACTCTCTTTCCTGCCTCTGTCTTTCTTTCCACCTCCGGGAGACTCCCCGACGGCAAGCCGGAGCAGCTTTTTTGACTCGCATGTCACGCTTTGTTTCACTTCTTTGAACCCTTGTTTATGTTCACTGCTCCTCTCAAACATCACAAGCGGCAAAAACCACCAAATGTAGTTGACAGAGCAAAAGGCTGTCCTTCAACGCCCGTCCTGGTCCAGACACCGTGCTTCAAGCCCTGCTCATGGCTTTGAGGCCTGGCTGGCCTCTCCGGCTCCATAAAATCACCCTATATTAGTTAAACACGCAGCCTCTGGCTCTGGTTGACGTCACCACCTTAAGATGGCAGCATCTTTAAGTTTAATATCGCTGCCTGGACTCCAGTGGGAGAAAAGCTTTAACGCTTCACCTATTTTCATTTATGTCAATAAAACATAAATCTGCCTCGTGCTTTTAATGTCAGAAATCCTCTTTATATACACAGCTCTTTAACAAAAATGCTTTTACTGTTGTGCCTCTGAGGGCAGAAAGGCAGGTAAAGCGGCTTCAGACATTGTGGTTTTCAGATTTTTGAACTGTTTGAACAGTGTCTGCGATCCATATTGTTGATTTTTGACTTTTTAAGAGGCGCTCCACCCTAATATTTAAAAAAAAAAAACAAAAACAAACCTGCTTTAGGGTTTCCATATACCTCCATGTGTCAGGAGCCTAATGTGTTAATATGAGGCTGACAGCTCCGTGACAGAAACCAGCATGCCTCATGTACTCTTCTGTCCTCCCTCTTCCTCCTCCTCTCTTCGTCAGACTGTCGGGCGGCCTTGAGCTCCGCGTACTGACAAGAACAGTCGAGGATGGAAAAAAAAAAGATGTTCATAGCACTATCATGGCTGTTCGGGAATGCTGTTGAGATAGTGAAGGGCCTGAGTGCCGAGGACGACTTTCACATGCGTGATAAAAGGTTGCGGTGACCAAAACGAGCTCCCGTGAAGATGGCTCCTCTTTGATTACTGTCTGGAACTCATCTCTGGTTATATTTGTCTGATTACTACAAGTGGTAGCATACCATCACCTCCCATCCTGCGTGAGAAGAGGCATATTTCCCACAGTTCCTCAACCCTGCTCAGACCCACTCTGCTGTTATTTTCTCCTCGCTGCTCTCCAACGCTTTGTGCTAATGAGAGGCAGTTGCATATGGCAAGATGCTAACTATGCATGTGCACCTTGTGAGGTTCCTGGCCCAAACTTGTTCCTGACTTTGGTGAACTGACTGTTGAGGGATCCACGCTGTGGTGTTGTAAATTCCAACCTTTGAACCGGCCTCCTGATAGCAGCGAATGTAAACAAGGCAGCAGCTTTCAAAGACAGCCTCCCCAAGCAGCCAGTTTAATGGACACACCTGACCGCCTGGCAGACAAAACACAGGCAACTTATGCAACACAACACTCCAGGATTAATATCTGTCTAGAGATTGCAAAAGGGCTGATGCATCTTGATGCGCTGCTGCTGCTGCGGCAGGAAAGTGCAGACCCAGCGTCCTGAACGGAGCGTGAAGAGAATTTCTACTCCAACTGCTGCGTGGAATCCATTCTTCCATTCGGTTTATTCTAATTCCTCCTGATATCACTGTTAAGCAGCCTCCCGTCTGCCTCCCTCTGCGATCTTCTCAAACCTTCTGCTCTCAGAAGTTTTTCTTTCTGCAGATGCATCATAATAAACTTTTTTCGGTGCACTTTAAGCTTTACAGTTTTGAATTCTGCTTTCATGTTTTTCCTTATTAACATTAGCGTACAATTATGAGCAATTTATAAGCTGAATTATTCTGCTGTTTGTTGCTGAGGGATGAAACAAAAATGGGCAAAGAAAAAGGAGTAGTAAATGTGAAAACAGGAGGCTGCAGCTAGCAGGTGATTTTAGGAAGAAGCAGAAACCCACGTAGATGGGTTTTTGTTTTTTTTTTTTTTTTTGGCAATAATGAGGCAGAGCTGATGTTACTTTACCCAAAATCACTTCAGCTTTTTCCCCGAGCAAAGCCAAAATGTTGCGGCCCATTTTCTGGCTGTTTCCACCACATAAATTTGTAAGATGAAAGCTTGGGGGTTCGGAGCAGAATATCGGAGCTCCTGCGTACGTAACAACAGATGGTTCCGAAATGATTGCAATCACTTTAATGACATGACTCCTCGGCTTCCCCCAATGTTCCGTTTAGATCTGCTGCTCGCAATCAAAACACGATTTCCTTCCTCTTTTTTCCCTCCTCAGATTTAACAAAATAAGATTACAGATGTCTGAAGGGCCTAAGTGTTCTAACTCTGATTGTTACTAACATGGATCAGAAAACACAAACTGGTAAAAGCTACATTAACACCATCATACCAACATATCACATCTCTGCAAAAATGAACCAGCCAGCCGACCGTGCGTCTAATTCTAAAACATGTTTGGTTTAATCCTAATCCTTCTTAGCTCATTTTAGTCATTATCCAGCCACGGCTGCAGTTAACAGGCTGCATTCTGCTTGTGCAGAGGCAGCCAGGGACAGGTCGTACATGCACAGGCGGCTACCCCACGCTCACCCACATGTTCGCACGTTCCTGCTGAACGACCAACGGCAGACAGGAGCCACCCCAGTCGCCTGAATGATCGCACACAGGAAGCAAATTGGGGCCTGTCCGCAGCAAAAGCATCTTCCGTGGGCTTTAACGAAGGTGTGCAGAAGTTAATTGTAGTGATTTAAAAGAGGGTGTAAGGCAGGATGAGTGGCTCGCTTCAGGGTTTGTATTTAGAACACTTCACAAAGCTGATAGGAATTCTGCTCACTGGCAGAAGTTATTGCCTCCTGATTTCCTCAAAGGGATCAAATGTAAATGACTGTTCTTGTTTCCTCTGCAGGGAATTGATGCCCAAGTCATCAGAAGGTCAGCTGACCATGGAGAAAACCCCCAGCTACTACGTGACCAAAGACGTCCCTGCTCGGATCCACGCCATGTCGAAGGACACAAAGCTCATTGTAGTGGTGCGGGATCCTGTCACACGAGCCATCTCAGACTACACCCAGACCCGCTCCAAGAAGCCGGACATCCCCTCCTTCGAAAGCCTGACATTCAAGAACCTGTCGGCGGGTCTTATAGACACCACATGGAGCGCCGTCCAGATTGGCATGTATGCTAAGCACCTGGAGCGCTGGCTGCACTACTTCCCCATGGAGCAGCTGTTGTTTGTTAGCGGAGAGGGCCTGATTAGCGACCCGGCGGGCGAGATGGCCCGCGTTCAGGACTTTCTCGGACTGAGGAGGGCTGTGACGGAGAAGCATTTTCACTTCAATCCAGCCAAAGGCTTCCCTTGCCTGAAGAGACCCGAGGTGAACAGCAAACCTCACTGCTTAGGCAAAACCAAAGGCAGGACCCATCCAAATATTGACCCGGAGGTCGTGCAGAGGCTAAGAGACTTTTATAAACCTTTTAATAACAGATTTTACAGGATGACTGGAAATGACTTTGGCTGGGACTGATCTGGTCCTGTCCTTTGAACTCTGTTGGTCAACAGTGTATGTGCAGCACCCGCTGACGTGTACAAAGCTCAGAAATCTATTTTATAATAATTTATTGTTATGGTATTCACTCACTAAGTTGCCTAACTAGGTTTAGTTGTGATCTCCCACTGATGGCGCTAAAGACATTTTTCTTAAAAGCACAATTTTACGGGTCTAGCGAGCAGGCTCAAAAGGGGAACGTGGGGTGGTCTCGCCCTCGTCTTCTCCTCTTTCACCATAGGCTGAATGAGATTCAACTTTACAAACAAGTGGTAATATCTCCTTAACATTTGTCTGACCCCGCGAGGTCTCTGGACCCATTTGGTCAGGTCGATAGTGGGAGACCTCAGCTGATCCAGTGCCACTTGCCAGGTGGATCAATAGAGCAATAGCTCCTCATCATGTCAATTAAAGCAGAGTGATGACTCTGCTTCCATCTCTCAAGCCCCGTAAAAAAAAAAAAAAATGTTTTTTTTTTTGAATGGTTGTAGGTTTATGTTGGGCCCCTGAGCCAAAATTTAGCTAATATTAAGATATCTATTTGCAATGCAAGATTTGGACTAGTTCATACTCATTCAAAGAAATGCTGACATGGGATCCTCTTCTGCTCATAACGTAAGCAAAAAAAAAAGGCTGTCAGGGGGTCAGTGGTAGATTTTCTGTGAGCCACAGGTGACGTGTTAGTGATCATCATCAGCTGACGTTTGTATGTGAGTGTGTGTGTGTGTGTGTGTGTGTGTGTGTGTGTTTCTAAGAGAACTCCAATTGCTGCTAAATATTTTGGAAAAAATGAGAAATAAGCCTCCTCACGATGAGACAAAATTCCTTAAATTAGCGTCACACAGGGTTAAGTTTTATTCAACCCTCGACTGTCGGCATTTCTTCCACTTTTTGAGGCACTATTTTGCTGCGCAAAAAAACATGCAAATGCAGCAGGTTTGAGTAAAAAGTTGCAGTGTGTGAATTTTGATGAAGAAATAAAAATGTCCGCAAAACGGTGAATGTTTTTTTTTTTTTTTTTTTCCCTTTTTGCATCAAAGCTCTTTTACCGCAAACATGAATTGTGGTAAAATACAACACAACAATTCTGGACCGCATCACACATTATTTTGCTAACGGGCTAATTAGCACCTCAGCCATAAACGCAGCGGACCGACTCTGATCCTCCCTCTGCTACCAATAAGGCCCTGTGTTGCCATGACCTCCACAAACACATAAGTGTCAAAATTATTGCCACGGACATGTCAAAATGAATTTCAATTGCATCTCCTAATCTAGAAACAGAGTATTCTGATATTAGCTGAGGTTGTGTTCCATCATTCAGCAGAAAAAAAAAAAACATTAACAACGGTGTTCTATTAAGGACCTACCATTATTTAACTCTTTGCCAGTACACCTTCATTTAGTCGCTGCTGCCAGGGGTGATGGGGCCCTTCTCCCTGGTGGCAGGCTCGCAGCCTGATCGCTTGGAAAACAGCTCCCCTTGCAATTACTGGGATAGAGGAGGGGTTCTGTAATTGCTATTCTCCCGACTGGGGAGCTGCTGTTAGCGCACATCCCTTCAGGCTGTTGTAACAGAGGCTGCTGTTGTTTGAAGAGCGGGAAGACGAGGAAAATACACACCTGGCAACACCGAGCGTCAAACAACTTCACACATCTACCTGGCAGTTGAGGGTGCGAAGGAGGGGCAGCTACCAAGGGACCAGAGTGAGAGAAACAAAGCAGATCACGGCGGAGTCGTTCTGTTTGGTGCATTAGAGCAGACTTACAGGCATTTCTAAAACCGAGTGCTGAAGAAGCATTCAACTAGCAGTTGCATTACAGTAACAGAAAAAATAAACCTACTGGCAGACAGGAAGTGAAGTAAATATTTTTGGTCTGTCACTAGCACAAATAACTGCAACTAAACCAATGGTGGGTTGAGTCACACCCGCCAAAGCGCTGATTAAGAGGGTTTTTGTCGAGTTGTTCAGAAATCCAGCTGTGAACTTGACAAGTTAGCCTTCTAATGTCGCTTGAGTGGGGGCGAAACCGAAAATATCGTGTATCAGCCGCACAGCGGGTGCGGTGCAGTCACAAAACTGTCATTAGAAAATTCAAAGAAGTCATGGTGCGATCCCAGTCCAGCCACAGGGAACACAAGCACTGTACAATAATGAGCACGGGTGGGGATGATTCCTTTCAGAGGTTAATAAGACAATTGCCTTCTTCTGTGTCCCTTAATCTCCCGCATTGTTCAGAACCCTAATCCTAATCCAGTGGGGATGGTAGGTATTAATCTGAAGAAGCTAACTTGGAGTTGGTGCTGACATGGCTAATACAAATCTAATCCCCCTTCTAAAATGGAGTCTTCACAACTCCATTTTCTGCACATTGGTGAGAGTTGGTATTTTAACATTTTCAATTTGTGCATAATGGAGACACCTTTGTGAATAAATGTTGAATTGTTTCATGTATCACTTCCCAGTGCGGAACAGTAAAATGAATTAAGATGACGCATTTCCTCATGTGTTTGCTTATGCTGTTAGCACCATTTAGTGAGAATTTTGGTCTCAATAGTACTTCTTAATCATCACACAGTAGATTTTAATCAACCATCTACAGTAAATAAAACATTCTAAAATGACATAACGTTTGCTTGGTTTAAGTTACTGTGGCTGAGTTTCTGTCCTTTCACACACTTACAAATGTGTGAAATAATGGCTGTGGCTGTAATCAAGTGGAACCTGTTCTTGTGCTGCTTGTGGTCGCAAGTTCTTCGGCTTGTTAGCTCCCGATTGGCTGCAGCAGATGGGAAATGAGGTACACCTCTTTTTAATCACACTTCTGATTTAGTAATTACTTTGGCTTCAATTAGCATGAGCACAGCTTTACCTCAGGAGGTGTAATGACACTTTTGTAACCTTGAGAATCTGTCTTTATTCAGAATTCTAAAAAGTTCAGGCATGTAGACCACAGAAATTGTTGTTCTGTTTCTGTCTGTGTTATAAAGAGAAATGGCTGGTAAATGGAAGGTAAACTCCATTTGACCTGACGTCATGGCTAGTGCAAGCCGAAGCCATTCACCTGCGACTACGGCGTACGGCTGAGACCCACTGAGTTTAGGGGATCTTCAAATCCCAAACGATGTTATGGCTGCAGTTGTCCTAATCCTGGCCCAACGTACACCCCGTCATGAGCACGCATCCTACTTTGGCATGTTTTAACTCTCCAAGTAATGAGCATGATGTGGTGGAGACCCTTCCCAGGCCAGCCATGTCCCAGCTCTGCTCTCATCCTGCTTTCTCTGCATTTCTGAGGTGAAGGGGTGTGTGTCACCCCCTGATCACCGTGGACCAGTGTCACCTTCGTAATCTAAGATTTGGGTACACGCAGAGACCCTCGGTGGGATTACAGGCTAGACAGTCTGAGGCATGGTCTGGTGTCCGTCTGCTGCACCCAGATCAGCTGAATCAAAGGTTCTTTGTCTTTTAACTAGTGCTAATCTGAAGAGGGGGCTTGGTGCCATCTGACCCTCAGGGACAGACATTTAAGTGTGTTCCAGATTTATTTTAAATAAAGCAGATGGAAGCTCACGATAGCTGATAAAGTTACATTGTGGAACATATTTCTTGATGACCGTGGACAAGGATAAACAGAGGGGGGGGTTACATGGAGTCCATGACTTAGGGCCTTGTTGGCTTTTAACAGAGATTTTTCAATTAAAAATTAACTAAGGACAATATGTGCTGTGAGCATCTGAGAAACACTCTCTCTCTCACAAAGAGATCCTTGCCTCGCTTTTGGGGACCTAATCTGATTTTGCAATTAATTGGTTCGTTAAACTTCTGCTCCTGGGATCAAATGAAAATTAAACCAGACCTGAAAATTTCCCAAGACAGCCAAAACAGCAGACTTATTTTCGATCTGGATCACTTTGGTGACAGCCATGCTCAGCGGTGGAACAGCATCAACCCTTCATCCCACACGGCTGTTGTCCTCAGATTTTTTTTTGTTGTCACTTTTAATTTTTCATGGGCCACTGAGATGGAAAATGTTTGTCTCCCGAACTTGGGTGATAATTACTGGGGAAAATAAAAACAAGGGTTCCTTTGCTTTTGAATCTGTTGACGGTTTTCACACACGAGAAGACAATGTGAAAATGGCACTGCGGTGCTCGGCGAAGCGAAGAAATGAAGAACAACATGAGACACAACAACGGCTAATAAAGGCTGAAATGTGATGCTGTGTTTTCCTCACAGCTCTGCAGTGTTTGCACGTCTAAACTGGGCTGGTGGCTCAAAGATGCGATGCTGATCGGTTGCCAACGACAATCAATTCCAGCAGATTACGAGGAGTTTCATCTGTTTTAAAATGATTATACATCATTTCTGATGTGAATGAGCTCTACATTTGATCTCCTCCTCCTCCTCTTCTTTTACCTCCTCCCTCCTACTCCTGCTGCTGTTTGGAAAACAGCGAACATCATGGCCCTGATTTGTCACAGGCTCTATTGAGTAGAATTCCTCATGTTGCCATGGCACCAGGGAAGCGCTGTCAGTCACTGTCACTGCAATCACAAGCTCCACTCTTTCTTTATTTAATGGAACTGTGTTTCTTATTTTTAGGTAGTAAAACAGCAATGAGTGACGGAAAACTCAAATGCTGACGTTTTAGCTAAAAATGGCCGCTGGTATTGTATATCAAGTTTAACCCAACCGTCTTCTACAAAGCTGGAGGAGAGTCTTGCTTAGGATCTTCAGAAGTGGAGCAACAAGTTGGCAAAAGCTGGAATCTCCCAGGAGATGGTTGCCTGTTTGGGGTTGATGTCAGTCTTTAGATCTGTATCTGGGTCGCTTGTTTTATCCGTACAGCAGACATCGTCTTTGTCCCATTGTTGTGCTTCACGCGTCACATTCTATTCCGCTTCTCAGTCAGCGACTGGTACATAAACGGCGGCGGCGCCGAGAGTACCGAAGGTTGCTGTTGCTGTAGTTTGAGAAGGTCAGGTTGCAAACACGTCACTGTTTGTTTGACTCATGTGTGCAGCCATCGCTTATAGACACACTGTCACCTGTCAGAGGAAAGATTTGGGACCTTATCTGCTTTTTAAGGCAGTTTTCCTCAACATGTTTAGATACGACATTGCCCAGAAGCTCCAGTGACACTGCGGTTACCACACTAGTAAACACTCATAATCAGGGTTTTTTTTTGGAAGTTCTACAACCAACTATTTATTCTAGAAGATGTGATGAAGAAGATGAGAACTGACATCAGGGATGTAGTCAACTGCAAAAACCTGTAGGTCCTGGGACTGGTTTTACAGGGAAAATTCAACTTCAGACCTCCTATAACAACAGAAGAGCAGCATGAAGCCAGTAGTCATTGGAATGTCTACCCGTCACTGCCCCTAGGTAAGTGCCAAAGCAGGATTTTGATGGTGGTCAGCAGCCACAAGCAGAGAGAAAGAAGCTATTTAGTTACAAAAAAAACAGAGAAGTTTAACACTGTGCTCAAAATTGCTCACCTACATTTTCCTGACTTCAAACAGAGATGTTCTAGATTCAAGACGACCACCAGCTCGGTGCGGAATCCCTCTTAGCACATCCTAATGTAGGCAGGTCAGGTGACACGCCCGTGCGCATTAATGCACGTCATCCTACATTTGGAGCTTGGGGACATTATCCCGGCCACATCCACTTATCAGCGTCACATGCCAAACGTTTTAGCGTTGCTCGCTGATCACTTAGAAAAGACTTTCCAGCGACCAGTGACCCGTGCCTCGGAGCGCCACGTCCCAATATTAGGAGAGACAAGGCAGACTAATTCAATTATTTCTGCAGGATTACAGTTTCTGTTATCATTGTAATGACTGTATTATAGGCAAAGAATAGACTCCATGTCGCCATTTTGCCTCACTTGTCAGCGATTAGTTCATTTTGTGACTCCCTCAGGAGTTAAATTTTGAATATTGAACAGTTTTAAGTTTATTACCCAATGAAAAAGATCTGGTGTGAAACCTGGCTGTTATGTGAAGGCTTTGACTCTCACAGCTTGAAAGTTTTTAAATGAAAGCACAGTGTGACTCTATGAGAACGTGGCTAAAGGGATTTAGTCTGAACTTCAGCCTCTTCTGCCCCACCTTTGGAGATCCATCACAGACGATGTGTGAAAATGGAAAGTCCTGACAAATGGTGCGAGGACGAGCTGACAGGATGGGTTTTGGAAGCCAACCTCAGGGCCAAAGCATGTAAAACAAGCGACCTTCTGGGCGAGCTTCAGCCTCACTTTGAACCAGAAAGGCTACGAAGTTCAGCAGAACTTCTGTGGTTGACAGACTTTACAAAATTATTGACATTTTATACGTCTTGGCCAACGTGAGGATGTGTTTTGCGTCTCTAGTGGTGTGTTTACTGTAGCCTGGCTTTGAATAACAGGGAATTACATGCTGCAGATTCTCAGCGTGACCGTTTTAAGTTGTACGCCATCCATTATTTAACAAATTCTTTCCCTCTTTCTTTACTTGCTCCCATTTGGCCCTTAGGGTGACATTTTTCTTTCCTTGGAAAACAGACTATCGCCTGCAGCGTTGGGATGGAGTCGACAGCATGACTGGCGTCGTTCATATTCGGTCTGTCTGAAGAAGGTCCCGTGTGAATAAAAAAAACCAAATTCCCTGGTAATCTGAAATCATGGAAAAGTGCGGAGTCAAGGACCCCTGAAAAGACGGTTTCAAAACCTTAAAAGAAAAGTCTTTTTGCCCATGAATAGAAGCAGCTTTTACCCCAAGAAGAGCACAGCTTAGAAGATTTAGCGGAACTTTTGTTTTCTTCTACTGTATGGACCAGAAAGGAGCTCCGTATCTGACCTACATTGTAAGAGCACAGGCTGGAGAAATTAATCTTTTGGAAAGCTTCTTAAGACAAGAAGCAATTTTGCACCAGCAACTTCATTTAAAGTGAAGAGGCTGTAATGGCTGATATTTCTGCTCTCCTCTTGGCCCCATCCGCATCTTTCCTACCCACTGGTTTCTCCCACCGCTGGTGCATATCCAGCTAAAGTTCAGCCGCAGCCTCTGGTTCCTTCAGTGCAGACAGATATTTTATGGGGCGCAAAATCAGATTTCAGGCAAAATGTCATCACAGACAGCTGTATAAATTTTCTATTTCCTAAGAACTTTTGGAGCTCAGTCTTTGGTGAAGATTTTTAAAAAGAGACATTTTGAACTCTTCCTCATTGACAAACGCAACGTCGATGACAAATGGTTGTTTGCCAACTTTTAAACTGGTTGCGATCGTCCAAATCAGGACATTCCGTCTTTGCAGATGGATGCGAAAACAGCCGTGTGGTGTCAAACGCGGCACATTCATCATTCCGCGGCGTGAAGGTCAAACCTGTAAGTGAACGAGTTACAAAACTTTGATGTCTTTTTTTTTCCCCCTCCAAGTTTGAGCAATAACTTAAGAAATGAGTAACTCTGTGGCAGCTCTGGGGGATAAATGTTTTTGAGGCCGATGGGTCAGTTTAAGCATTTATATTTGAAGATACAGTGTGCAACAGCAAAGGATTCATCTTAGTTTTACACATTTTTGCTGACAGATTCTGTGTCGTTAAAAGAGAATTCTAACCATCGTTTTATAAACTTTGTGGGAGTGAGGCTGGAATCCAGAACACCTGACATTTAACAAGAATAAAGCTATAAAACTGATTCATTAACGTCTCTAGCCGTGCTTTTCTATAACACTTAGTACGACATCTTTTTTGAGGTAGGAAGGAAGCTTATTGGGACACTAACCGTTGTACCAGTGAAGCCACTACAGAATATTTGGTCCTCAGTTTGGGTCATTAGTTCTGAGTAGTGTTTGGTTTATAATTCGTTCATGTATTGAATCATTAAGGGGTTGACATTCATGATCAAATTTACGGGGCTGCTTTAGAGGCAGAGGACGTGTCACTTCCAGCCGCGTCCCTGCTCTGCTCCCCGATCCACATCCAGGATCGATGGAGCCGTGGGGTTGAGCTGACACGGCCGCTCTCATCAGTATGCCTCACTGCTGTTTTATGCCTGTGTGTAACACTTTTGTTGTGCCTTGTCATGTCATAGTTTATGGTGGCGCCGGTGCAATGGCACCTGCTGTTGACAAATCTGTTGTTGTGCTTTGCCGTGATGATGTAGCTCCCAGTGTTCCGAGCGCTCCGGCAACAACTCTGTGGTGAACCGTTCCTCATCTTAGCCCCATCAAACCCAACGATTCCCTCCATGAATCCTTTTTTATGTGTTGGGTGTTTTGCTACTCTGCTGGTCACACGTCAGAGAGGGGAAAAGAGCACCGCGCCAACAGTCTGAGCCACCAAACCCGAAATAGAGACGACCTGTTAACAGTGCATACGTAAAAGCTGGAAGAGAAGCAGGAGAGACGCTGAAAAAAAAAATCTTTAACGTGTAGGAGGATCCAAGCTGACATCAGTTATGAGTCAATATTATATCATTTAAGGTGCTGTTAAGCAGCATAAAACCCCATCGGTCCGCGGATACGCGACAGACTGCAGCTCCACGGAGCTCTGCTGTCCCGCTTTGATGGAGGTGACACAAGGCCTGCACGCTCCACTTCACTGACCAATCAGGAGGCGGCTAGCTGCGGGTTGAAAGGTTAACTGGCTCATTAGTTGGCGCTCTCCTCGATATGGCTGATGATCACCATTGTTTGCTGTCGCCACTTGAGGCTTTGTAAAGCATCTGAAGAATGCGAAAGCCCGTTTGAAGTCCTGGACTGTTCTACAAAAAGCCTGTTTAATTTTCCCCTCAAATGCAATTCAAGATCCAAGAAAGTCTACAATTTAGTCACTTACTGCGTTATAAAAAGACGTACCGCTACGATGGATCATAGACAGAACTAATTACTCTGAATGTGAAACTGAACACCGGTTGGGTTGCACAACAGTCACGTGTGTCATTGATTTGGTTTTCAATTTCATGCTAATTTGCTTAAATATTTTTGTTCCCATTAAGAAAGTGTATAAAAATGAGATTAGATGAATCGGGGAATGATATGAAGTTTCTCTCTGGACTGAACAATATAGGTATTATATTATTAGATCAATATAATGTGTAATGAAAGACGCATTGTTTGTCAGTGTCTGATTAAAGTGTCGGTTTGCTGTTGATGAACGGATAAATCTGACCCCGTGGAGACGCACGATCAAGATGAACCGACTGAAAACAGCTTCACATCATCTTAAAAAAACAGTGAATTTCAGCCTTGATCGATATCTAAATGTGTACAGAGGGATGCAGGTCAAAAAGCAGGATTTTAGAGCTGAAGATTCTTCAGTTAGCAATGAGACACAGACAGCCGTGGCTGGGTTGAAAGTCCCCACTCTTACATCACCTGGCTGCCACTTCTGGGTCTGTCGTAACCGCTAAAGCCAGTCAAGGCCACTGTGACAATAAACACAAGCGACTGAGCTAAAGGCACGGGCGAGCCGACTGCGCCCTCCTGAAGGGGCTCTGAGGATCCCCCCACCCCACCCCACCCAGCTTTGGCAGGGGCATTAACGCATCTGGATAAGACGTGATCCCACAGGAGATGTTTGGAGTCTGGGAGATCAGAGGTGCGCCAGGTCGTTGCAGATACTGTCAATATTTGCACAACGCAGATGCTCGAAAGAGCCTTTTAACCCCATCAGAGCGGACTCCCAGCAGATATTCCCCCTGTTGTTTTTATCTCTCACAGTCGACTCGTCTAAACACTGAGGGTGACAACTATTGTTGGCCATGATTTAGAGCGGCTGCGCAGTGTTTATAAGATTTAAAAGCTTTCCCCTCACGCACCATTCAGCTTCGGACACTCTGACACTCGCTAAATCCATAATTGGTGATTCATCTAGATGCTCTCGCAGGGAATCAATTTTTTGCAACAAATGAGCACCTCTGCAGCCCTTCTGAAGCCACGGTGACAAGGCTACAGCATGCTAACGGCCTGGCAGGGGCATTTCTGACCTTTCTTGCTGGGGCTTTTTTTTTTTTTCTGGTCTCTTTCACGCTTTTAGAGCGTGTTGGTCACATGCTCAGGAAGAGAATGTCACTGAAAAACAACAGAGAAATGCCCTCATGCACTACAAATGTCTGGACCGTCATTGTTAACAGGCATTTTTTTTCCTTGTATCTGGATAAATTAGAAGTTGCTGATGACAACAGATGACAAAGATAAAGGGTGCTGCCTGTGGGTGGCTGCGGGTGGCGTCCCGGGACTGGTCCGCTATCTGAGGGATGTTGCCCAATGACAAACGAGGAGGCGCGGGGTTAAACTTGATCTGATTTGAGGTGATGTGGACCCCAGAAGAGCAACTGGATTCCCAGTGATAAGACTGGAATCTGCTGAGTTCCAGCAGACGGCCCGAACCATCAGTCTTCCCCTCCTGTTTGCTAAAGGTGTAATTCTACCTTCCCTGTCTTCCCGATTTCACCAGCCACAGAGGCTGAAAATCATCCGTCACCGACGTGGTCCGGGTGGACAAACAGAACCAGCCACTCCACACACCTACAGCAGGGACCCGCCCCGAGTCGCCATCCTCTCTGAAATCCTCGGGGAGACATGCAGGGCCACTGGCCGGGGTCACGGAGGTTGAAACAACACAGCTACTTCAGTTTGACCTCTCAATTAGGCCACGACCGCTATCCTTCACCCACTCCGCCGCCGAAGGGCATCGCATCCTGCTCTCAGGCTTGTTTAAAATAGTGACGGATGAGGTTTTGTCCTGAACTCAAGATGACACCCACAAACATCTGCATGTCGGTGTGTGTGTGTGTGTGTGTGTGTGTGTGTTTTTCTGTTTAAACCTGAATGTAAATATATCCTCTGCTCCACCTCCTGCACCTGATGTCAAGGCTTTTTTGCAAAGGACAGCTGAAATAATGCCATCATTTAAGGTAAATGCATTTACAGTAGGTTTTTTTTGTACATTTATGAGTTATTCTTCTGTTCTGTGTATGTGAAGCTGTATCTTTGTGTGGTGTTTAGGTCATCTTAGAGAGGAAGTGAGCTTTTGGGCATTCCTCCTCACAGAGACGGTCTAAGGAAAAGGCTCAAAATGTAACCGCAGGGGTCGCGGGTCAAAGGTGCTCCCAGGATCCACATTTGCAACTTCACCCAGATCCTGCCCGGGCCGCCGACAAAGTGGGCAGCCAGCCGCACGCTAATGTGTATTAGCAAGACAAAAGAGGAGGAGGAGAGTGGGCAAAAGATGGACTTTGATTTCTCAAAGATTTATGGGCGTAGTGAAATCAGCTTTGAATAAGCCCGGTTCGGCTGTCCTCTCTATCGTTTAGGGACATCTGAGGACTCTGGGGTTTGTTCTGGGAGGCGGCGCTGCAGATGAAGTGGCAACAAATCTAAAGTGAAAGAGAAGAGGCGGGCTGCGGCCTCCTCTGAAGTCCTTGCATGTGCTTTTCAGGGTCCCATCAGCTGGCCGCAGCCCATTGTGTCATCTGCCGGCTATGACCCCGTGCCTTAGAAGTCCCACGGAAGTGACCCGTCGTCTTCCCGAGACACCGAGAAAGCGCTCGTTTGAGAACACGCAAATGTTCTATGATGGCTGCGATTTATTATCGGAGCAGTTTAACAGTGGCTGGTAAGATGCCTCGGTAAAATGCGCGGCTCTTTGCTAACCAATGCTGATGCATGCAGCTGCCAGTGGAGGGTTATTTAGCTCTCTCCCCTCCACCCTGCATGTGCTGCTGTAAACACTAAGTGCCCCCAAGTGACCCTCGCAGTGATAAAGGACCCTGAAGGTTAACCACGTTTGAGATGGAGCTGTGGGGCCATTATAGGCCTCCGGAGTTTTCTTGACACAGCCAATATGTTATCTGTATGAGCACTAGCAGAGCAGCATTAACCGGCCTTTTCCTTTGTGTCAGAACTGAGGACGTGAGGAGGAGCTCCTTCAACCAACAAACCCTCTGTTAGCACAGGCTTCACTCATGCCAAATCGTTCCACAAAAAAATGCAAAAATGCCGTGTGCATGTGTGAATAGAGTCGGTCGTGTGCATGTGCCTGCCTGCAGCGCCTCATAAGTGTGTGCACAGATGGAGTCGTGCAGTGTGTGAACTCATGATGGATGCGCGGCGTCGTCTGGTGCTGGGCTTTAAGAGGAGATATATAAACGAGTTGTTATGTGTCAGGCCTGCTGCTGCCCCTATCTGTGCAAACATTCCAAAGATTATGAGTTTTCAAGGTGCAGATGCACACATTAAAATGTTCTACTTTATTTTCTCAGAAGCACAAACACCATCTTCACAAGAATAAACCACACAGAAGTGTCCTTGTTTCTGAGTGTCTGATGTAAAACCTTAAAACCAGCTTTGGATTTCTGATATGAGGGGGCAGAACTTCTATCTAACAGAAATAAGAGTTTCAGAGGATGAGAAATTGCAAAGATGAGGGTGTCTTTTCCCTCAGTGGCCGTCCTCCCTTTAATGGCACGTAAAACAGCGGTAACTTCGTAAGATGTGACTCGTAAAACATGTGAAATGTGTTTTTTATTCTTCAAAGTATGCGGATGTGAAAAAGTGAGCGTCAGACTCCCTCTAGCGGCAAGATTGGGAAATTGCACAGAAACATATATCACAACTCATGCTAAAGAATCAGGCGGCCAAACAGAAAAATGTAACTTCTATTGCAGTTTACTGTCAAAGTAAACAACGGACAGTGGGTCTTATGTTTGCTCCTGCGTAAATCTCCGAACGAGGAAAAGCAAGAAGTCAATAAATCTCCATGTAACAAAGTAAGAATACCAAAGCTAAAGCTAACTATGAACACAACGACGCGCAAAAACAACAAAAAAACATCCAGACGATCTGATTTACACACAGAAATCTGAGACAGTCCGACCCAATGCGATCTGAAATCATTAACCCATTTCATCCGCAAATAACAATAAAAACTACATCAACAAACAACAACACAATGCCCTCCAGTTTACTTCCGGCTAACGCTAAACGGCGATGACCAGAGTGCGCATGCGCAGACTTACCCCACCGCCGAAGCCGGAAGATCCACGACGACTCCGCTCACGCTGAGAGATACGCACCAAATACGCCATTTTACGCTCGATTAAAAATTGCCCATGTTAGTGTCTCCTGGTATCTTGCATGAAGACGGGCTGTTTTTTATTTAGGATATTAGGATATCTACATATTTTTATTAGTCCAATATTCGTTAAATCAGTATTTTTTTCCAACGCCTTAAATGTGATAACTAGTTCCTAGTTGGGCGTCACCTGTGTTTTGAGGTTCCACCCCCATCTTGCGGCAGGCATGCGCTACTGCAAGGCCAGTGCGGCTGATGATCAGTTCTCCAAGAATTTCCTGCAACTTTTTAAAGTATTCAAAGTTTATTTAGAAGAATACTGTCAAAAAAGAAAGCTTATGTTTTTACAAAGCAAACAGTCACAGGACACAACACAAAAGTATACATTTCAAGAATAGCAGATAATAAAAAAAAGCACCATCTTCAAGACTAGATTACAAAAGGCAAAACATTTTTTATATCAAGTACAATAATTCATTTAAAAAAAACTTCAATTTATTTTTGTTTCTAAGGACGGTTTTGTTTATTTGGGGATGGGGGGGGACACATATTCTAAATAAGGCACATAATTCAAGGCATTCAACACTCAGAAAAAGACAACATTACCACAAGCTCGATACTCGGACTGAATGAAGCGACATCTCTTTGGCACAGCTGCATGACGTGTGAGAGACTAAACTCTATCACGAAAATGAAAATGACAACGGTAACTTGACAATACTATGTACAAAATGTATGCAAAAATGTCATAAATATGTCTAAAAACCACAGACACTATGTACATCTCTGTACTGGAGGCAGACGGGTTTGCTTGTTTTTAACAGGGAAAAAAACAAAATTCAGGCGTTGACGTGCAACAAAAACTGACGTGTCACCACTGAATTTATAGTTGACGAGAATGCTATTTTTCAGTTATGAGACCTTAAATTGAGCTGGCCAAAAGGCCCCTGGGCGGAAATAAAAGTCTCCGTTTAGTGTCTTAAATGATTAGCGACAAATGCGGTGTTGTTGCGCCGTGTGGATATTCAGTCTCTGGTCTGTGGGCAGTCGGCACAGTGCCATGTTGTTCTCCTGGGAGTCTGACACACCCCTCCTCTTCATCAGCCCTCCGCTCCCGCTCTCATTCTTTTTTTCTCAGGACGATATAAATGAGGCCGCTGATGAGGCAGAGCGGGAAGGCCACCCAGGCCAGCACGTAGGCGTAGCCGAACTGCACCCCGGACCCCTCGTCCGGACTCATCACGGTGTAGATGATGGCCGCGCACATCACAAACACGCCTGGGGAAAGATGAGAGGGGTGAGGAGAGGGGAGACGTGACTGCCTGCTCCGGCTGGGTGATACTCACTGGCCAGGATCTGGAAGATGGCCGTGAAGAAGAAGCGTCCGCCCTTGACCAGCCTGAACAGCTGGTACAAGAAGGCAATGAGGGAGAAGAAGCAGAAGAGCACTGACAGGATCATCAAGGCCTGAACCGCCTGGATCCAGTCTGAGAGACACACACAGGGCAGGGATTTAGACGCCGGAATGCTCGGAACATCAGGGTCAGGGGTGACAGGCGGCCGAACCTTCGTTGCTGGCCGGATAGCAGCGGTAGCCTCCGTTGGCCGTCAGACATTTGTACCACAGATCCCTGCTCATCTCCCCACCTACACTCCAGGTCTGGCAAACACAACAACACAGCTCTGAGCTCATACCATGGGCACACACCAGGAGCCAGAAGAGTGAGAAAGTAAAAAACAAAACAGGAACTCACGCTGGCTGCCGTGGACACGATGAGGAGGATGAGGATGACGAGGTGCAGGAGGAGCACTCCGAGCAGGACCAGCAGCATTTTTCTTCAAGTAGATCTACAAGGGCACACAGGCAGAACTCATCAGCTACAGAGAGGCACACTCCCCCCCTCCCAACACGCACGCACACACACACACACACGCACACACACACACACACACACACAGAGCTAAAACAGCTTTCCGACGCTAGATGGCGCAGTTCACTCGTCTGTGCGCAAACCACAATGTTTACCCCAATGTGAAAGTATCTCATTACAATCCTCCTCACACAGGAAAGAAACTTGATGTCTCTCCTTTGGAGGTTAAAGAAGCCACTTTGGGTTTTTTAGTCTCTGACTGTAAACACAGACGATTAAGTTCGCGTCACCAACTTTTCATTCAATTCCTGGTCCTTTAGGTGCGAGTCATTCAACGACGCAAGCAGCAAAAAAGAGCTCTAAAACGCCTAATCAGGCACAAATGAGGGGCAAATAACGCGTGGCTTCAAGGGCTTGGTTCGTGGTTGGTCGACGCTGCTGCAAAAACAGAGCAACAAACCGCTGAGGAAACAGAAAACACTCCATCGTAAACGCGCCATGCGTCCTCCTCAGTCAGCGCGTTAAAACCAAACAAATAGAACTAAAGCTGAGGCAGAAAAACGAGCCGGCGCCATAAAACCCGCAAACAGAGATCCGAGGCTGCGCTTTCGGCGCTGCGCGTAATTCCAAAGTTTACTGGAACTGGGACCGACTGGAAACGGCAGCCATAAAAGCAATAAACTCACCGACTACGGCAAAAGGGCATTTAAGTCCAACTTACAAAAACGAGGCAAGGCGAAGCGGTGTGTTTTCCCGGGAATGGAATGGAGAGTTGGGCAAAGTTGTCTGCTCCTCTCGCCTCTTTCTTCTGCAGCTACTATTCCAGATGTGGCTCACACACCCCAGTCTGACTCTTTTTTTTTTCCTCTTTTCGGCTGAGAACACCGCCCTGCAGGCTCCGCACGTCACCAGAGGCCCCGTCCTTTTCCCCCTCCTTTCTCTCTTCTTGCTCTCCGCTATCATCTGGAATCTGCTCCAGCCCTTTTGTTGAGGATCCTGCGGTGATATTGTTCAAATGCAAAAGCCTGAAAAACGTGCGCGGCTGATTGTGACCTCCACTGTTTTCACCAGAACAGATACATCATAATTATGACCCATTTCACAGCGAAGGACTGGTCCTTCCCATAAAAGAGCTGATTGCTGCGTCTGCGCCCATATTTCAGGGACATAAAAGGCCCATAATCATCAGAGAATCGCATATTGGACCAAAAAAACCAAGATATTTCACCTCGAAACTAAGACTTTTGTGTCATTACGCAGCCACGGGGGTGAAACAGCCTCCTGGCTCAACTTAGCTGAAGCTAATGGAGGCCAGATCTTGATATGCACCATAAAGACGCCTGTGTGCTCCTGCACCATCCCGGAGCTGCGACATGCCCAAATATAGGCGGCCATCTGCACGTTCCGCGTTAACGTTCAGCAAGGACCCCTGCTCCAGTCAGGGAAGCAGGCCTGCTGGTGTCTGCTCAGATGCGTGACACTGATTCCAACCCTGCGTCCACCTCCAGCCTCCCGAGCTCGGATGTGAGGCTGAACTCATCCGACTCTTGCGACTTTTGCTTTTGAACGTACGAAAAGTACCTCGGAAATGAAAATGAGTGCAGATCTGTGCGTGAGGAACAGGGAGGATCCGGAGTGTTTTTCTCTGGGTGGGTCGGTCTCTGCGGGCCGCTCCTCAAACCCTGACAGTTTGATGGGTGGTACTGCAGCACGGCCAGGAGGACCCGTGGGATGATCTTTATAAGAGTTTTCCAGCAGCCGTTAATCCAGCATGTGTTTGCCTGTCAGGAGCTTCCTGGAGGCCCCTCGAAGTGGTCCCAGAAACACACGGATCCGAAAGATTCCAGCAGAGACGGAGCAGGTGACCCCGGCGGCACATCTGGAGAGCCCGCTGGCACCGTGACCGTGCCCTCCGCTCCTCTGTGCCGTCCTCTGGCACGCCTGGCGGATTCCAGCTGATAAAGATGGGAGGATTCTCCCGCTATCAGAGACCCTCGCAGCCAGAACCGCTGACTGCTAATCTGAGCTATTCCCTGTGAAAAGGTGCTATTAATCCCTGCAGCTAAAGTTAACGCGAGCAACGATTTAACCCCTCTTATTAAATGAAATATTCCAAATATGCATTTTTTGAAATCTTAGATCGTCAGAGATCAATTCAAGCCATAGTCGGGGGATTCTCAGAACCACCGTTTTAAAATGGGTTTAGGCATGTTTTTTTTTTTTAACTTAAGTTCGAAACAAACAAGTCAAATAAAACTTATATTTTCCCCCCACAAATGTCCCTAATCGGCTTCTGTAACTGATCAGCACCAACATCTCTGTTTACTTTTAAGTTGATTTTTGAGGTGTGGCTACATTTGCTGCCAGGGAAGCCAATTTGACTCAAGGTCAAAGTTTGGGTGTTTAAGTAAACATTATTTAAAACACAACCAGACAGACACACACACACACACACTCACACAGACGTGTCCGTGTACCTCTTCCAAATGAATGATTTAGATAGGTAGTCAGCGTTATGGTTTGTCCTCTGCAATGACAGATCAGCCGTAAAGAGCCTGACGTGTCGTTGTGGGCTGCAGCCCTGGAAGGCGTCCATTCCATTTTTTCCCCCATTGAATAAAAACAGGCCCTTCCTGGACTTTCCTGAAAGTCAATCATTACAAAGCAAACAGGACAGAGCTGCACACCAGCTGTAACTATACCCTCGGCCATTGTGGCGAGGCCGCGGCTGAAATTCAAAACCGCCACACCCCCGCCTCCCTCGGGGACCTCACAGGTGAGGCATTTCCAGGCAGTTGTGGCTGTTGTGCTGTTTTAAAGACACCAAGAGGATAAATGAAGTTTTTCTTCACAGAATCCTCTCGGGAAACAGCTGACTGGAGAAACACTTTCTGAGAATCATTTCAAGTACAGAAGCTAGTTCCGTGAAACTTTATTTTGTAAGTTAGGGAAAGGATTTTAAACTGAAAATGAAAGCGCTGCTAGCAGACCTGTTTCAACAGGCTCTAACTCTCACTTTGGTCTTGGGCTTTGGCGGAAACGATGAAGTTTTGGGCGTTCTGAAGTCAGGCTAGGCTCTCCATCTGGAAGAGAGTTCCGTTTCGTGATAAAAGCGAGTCAGCTGCAGCTAAAGCACGGCCCGGTTATACGGCGCTGGGCTCCACCTGCAAGAGCGGTTGCATAATTGAATTAGATGACTCCATCTTTGTCAGCAAGCAGGAGAAGGTTGGGAAGAGGGTGGGAACTGGGGAGGAGGTGGATTTGGCTATGGAACGTGACGCCGGGCCCGCCTGCCTGGAAGACATCACGGTGAGACAGCTGGGCCTGGATATTGCACTTGTGGGACCGTGGAGGAATGGCGGAACGCCTCCGTGCTCCTTCACCTTTGGAAGCTGCTGCCAAAACAAAAGGAAACGCCGAAGCTCTGAGGTCACCCTGGTCGGGTGTCATCAGGAGGGGTCGGGAACGTGGTCGTCTCCGCCTCGTCACGTCTCAGCGCTCCGGAACCGTACAGCAAAATGGTGACATCTTTTCCACCTGCGAAAAAAAAAGGAAAAAAGAAAGATGAGAGGAGAGAGAACTAGCGCCCGCTGTTGCCTGTCAGGAAACGACAACAAAGGCTGCCACCAGCTCCAGACTGCAGCAGCCGTCGGAGCCTAACCACATGCTAATTGCTAGCCGCTGGCGATGATCAAAAACTACAGCTTCATATCAAAAATGTTTTTGGCCCTCGGGAAAAAAGAATGAAGCAATGAATGCATGGAAGGAATTTCATCGCTCATACCCGCACTTATCTATTCGCTGGTATCTCAGCGGCACCAGATACAAGCTGTGGTGGTTTAGTCAGGTGGTGTACAGTCAAAAATGCATCTCATGGTCATGTGACTTATTTACTTTTATTTCTAGAGCTGAAATCCCCTTTATCTGCCAGAGAGAAGAACCGGTTTTACCTCTTCGTTATCAGTAGTTTCCTCATTTCTTCCAACAGAGCTAACTGCTCTGAGCGGCACATCTGCCCTCTTGGGACAGCGAGCAGGGCAACGCTTCCTTTTCCAACTGCCAGTTTACGGAAAGCAGATCTTTCCCTGGTGTGATGCCAGCGCTCTGTAGTCTGTGGAGATCTGGTCTACCTGGAGAGTTAGCTTTTAGCACTCGATCATTAGCATCAATGTGCAGATACAGAAATGGTGCCTGGTGAGAATAAACACCAAAGGGGAACAAACACGATTAAGCTGACCCTGAGCTGTGCTGCAGAACCAGGTTAACCTGTTTACTTCACACACTCTGCTCATGTCAGGAGTCACGTGGTCACAACAAATGCTGCTAACGGAATCTGCTGCGCTGGAGTGCTGGTTACTGTGTCTCGTCTGTCAAAACTTTGGGTTTCCTTTAGGGAATGTGGTGATGCATGATGGCTAGCCTAGCGTCTGTGGCACAGCCTGGCCAAAGGAAGTTCCAGCTACTGTTTGTGTGAGTGTGTGTGTGTTTGTGCACACGCTCATCTGCTAGCGCTGGTCTGGACTGCTGCCTAGAACAGCCACCCATGAGATCTGCAGCGCGTCCTGTGACAAATCTCAGCGCGCGACGGCCAAAAAGGAGGCGAGGAAGGACAGTTCTGGCAGACAGCGATAAACCAGCATGAGCTACACATGAACATGAGCGCTGTGCACACGCTTAAGACAAAAACCACAGGACAAAAACCGCCATGTATTAATGGCTACTCTGTTCTTTGATCCTAACTGCCATTTTTAAATTATCTTTACCGATAATAGGGCTTTCAATGGGCGAATGGTGCTTCAAATGTCAAGATTTAATACCATTGTGGAGTGCAAATGTCACCAGGCTGCCTGGATATACTAATTACACATCTTGGAAACACACTGCTAACTGAAACAGAACTTCAGCCATTAGTCAAGAAGATGGACAAAGCTTTTCTGAATTTACAACCGAAAGCTTTAAAGAATATTACACTGCATTTTTTATCACTTTTAGTTCCTGGAATTACTAAATGGAAGTGCCTCTCTAGGCAGTATGGAAGGCAAGAATTGAAAACATTCACCTCTCTTTCAGCACCGCCGTTGGTTTCCTAGCAACAGCTACAACTACAACAAGTCTAGCACCTCCTGTTCCTGTGAGGGTTAGCCTGGTAGTGTCACAGACCATTGGTGCAAATGGGGTTTTGAGCTGTTGCCAACAGCTTTTTGACATTGTTGCCTCCAATGGGCTGCAATCTAATATCAAGATGGATGGAGGACTGCGTGGAGGGAGGGGGGATGGATGGATAGAGGATGAACGGATCTTCTTAAATTCCATCTTCATGTTCTATTGGTGGTAATATTCTCCTGCATCCTTTATAAACTATTTTGTTGAATGCAGTATGAAAATGAGAGCATGCTACATTAAGACAACGTGTATAAATAAACGTGATGGTATCTCATCTGTCACACATCAGGAAAAAAAAACCAAGATACCGGTAAACTTAAAAATTGGTGCTAAGCGACAGATGTGCAATAATCCCAGAGACAGAGCAAATCTTTCCGCCTAGCCTCACCCCACTGTGCCATGATGAGCAAGTTGGGATGTACTGTTGGAATGCTTTATACATTCCAGATGAGACCTTGGCCCCTTCCTCAACCCTCAGCCCGCCCTCCCTAACCTTCTTTAAAACACGTGTCCTGCAAAGCTCCTTCTCATCATTGTATTCTCCCCCTCGTATGACAAAAAAGTTGGGTGTGGCAGTGTGAGAATGACAATATTCATTCTCAACACTCCCAACATTTCTCTCAGATTCTTCTCAGATACGGACAACAGAGAGAATTCCCCCCTCCTCGAAAAACAAGCTTCAGCTTCGCACATATGAGCGGAAAAGTTGAATTAAAAACCGTCACTGACCATGTGGATCAGGCTAGTTTAGAGTTCAGAGAAGGAAATACAGCAGTACCAGTCTTTTGGTATGTGTGTGTGTGTGTATGGGAAGGGGGGGAGTCTTAATTAAAAACAGTGGTTGTTTTTATGTTTTTCCATTATAAAGTTCCCCTTCAACAATTATCTGGGTTCTCATTAAAGCTCGCCTTGAGCCTCGTTAAAACTGCTGCTGCCAGACCTCACGTCCATCTTCAGCGCCTCGTAACTCATGTTTGGTGTAAATACGAGTAAACACGCCGACGTGTGTTCACCGTAAACACGGGAGTGAGCACGAGCGTGGAAAACAGTCACATTTGGATCCGCAGGCTGATTCTCCCCCCGTGTGCAGAAAACACACATGCAATCACGCCACAGCTGACAGTCCAAACCAGCACACACACGTGGGGGTTTTCTGAGGAGAATACTGAATTCTCTGAGGTCAGGCTTGGGTTTGTAGAGCTGGTTTGTAAGAAAATGGCACACATGCTTGTGGGAGGAGGGATTAAGCCCGAGACCGAGAGTTTCTGGACGAGAGGCTGTTGCACAA
This sequence comes from Tetraodon nigroviridis, assembly GCA_000180735.1. Classification (NCBI taxonomy): domain Eukaryota; kingdom Metazoa; phylum Chordata; class Actinopteri; order Tetraodontiformes; family Tetraodontidae; genus Tetraodon; species Tetraodon nigroviridis. The sequence continues at coordinate 112,205 of CAAE01014626.1, read as the reverse complement.
TGGACGACCGGAGAGGGAAAGCCGCGGCGGCAGCCTCGGCTTTGCCTCTGCTCACTCTCTCCGGCTATCAGGGCACGCAGCGGCGGTTATGCGCTGCAGTTTGCTCTTTTTGGGCTGCTCCCAGCTTAATTCCCGGTCAAATCATCGATGACCAGGCAATTGTGGAATCTCGCCGCAGCTTTTTCCACTGAGCAGCCTCGTTCCCATCTGGACGAATGTGCTGTCTGCTTGAGTCACCTTCTGGCAAACTGAGCGGGAAGAGGTGATGGGACGGGCCAAACACACTCGCACACTCTGCAGGCCGCACCGGTCACACCCAAGGCATCCCAAGCACGCAGCGCCAGGCGCTTTCTAAATACGTCTGGGGCGACTCCCACTACGAGAACATACTATAATGTAAAAGGGAGCCTGTGTGTGTGTGATGGGGGTCAAAATGGCGCTGCCGATGCTGGAATGCTCGAGATATATAATGGTGAAGGGCTTTGGGGTAAAAATGAAGAGCTTTTCTTCTCTGTCCTCCCTCCCGTCCCAGGGGGCCGCCGACACGCTGACCTCCACCCTGCCTCCACCCCAAAAAAACACTTCCTGGCTGGAGGAAAACGGCAGCACAGCTGGAGCACAGGGAGGATGGGGAGGAGGAATGATTGCTTAACCATCCCCGCTCTGCTCGCTCCATCCTTCACATTCTGTCTAACCTCTTCCCCGCTCACCAAGTCAGTCAAACACCCACATACGCAGGCCCACATTCCTGAGTGCACACACATACACAAACCCTCGCTCACACTCACACACACACACACGTAAGCAAACGCTCCTTCAAAGTCTGAGCTCCTCTCGCCGACAGCACGGCCTTTTTTTCTAGAGGTTGTGGCGCGAATCAGGCGGAGCTCCGCTCGACACCAATCTGCTCCGGCTTTCCGCGCCTGTTTGAGCGTCACGGCGAGCTGTCAGTCAGAGTAAACGGCTGCAGATGGGCGGGCGAGGAGGCGCCTTGGCCGTGCTCCACCACGTGAGGTTCGCCGCCGGCGGGCAATTGACGGATGCGGGAAAATGTGGGGCAGAGCCTCGTGCTCAGACGGACACGCCTCTCTATCATCTGCAGGATGACATATTTGAGGGTTTATGTCAAACACCAGAGATGGATTTCACCTTCAGACACGGCTTTACCATCCATCCTCAGGGTTGTTTGCATATTTAGCTCACATAGCTCCTAATCTGACATTTAGTTAAAGAAATATGAACTTTGTGTTTTTGGGGTGAAAATATTTTCACAGATTGTTTCAGCTTCATTCAGCATTTTGGCTAACTTCAATAAACCGAACAGCAAGAAAACAAAATCAATCCGCCATTGCAGTCAAACACACAAACACCAAACATCTGTTTATGGTCTGCTGGCTCAGAATGTCTGTGAAATCCCAGAGGAAGAGGAGTAGCGTCAGATCCTGGCCGGCGGCGCTGTGAAGAACGCCAGCAGCGGCCCGACTTTTCCCTCTCTCCTCTCCAGCTCCGTCCCGAAGGAGGAGCGCAGAGAGGGATGACGGAGCTGTTAAATGGACGACCAACACCCAGGACACAGTATTTTAGCATCTGCTCATCCCAGGCTTCCTCCCCCTTGTGTTCCTTTCCATCCCCAGTCAAACCCTGATTTATAAGGCTTTCGGTTTGAGAGGAACGTCTTTCAGGCCTCTGTGGTATTCCAACTGTGTGTGAAGCCTGAAAACAGAAGGATCATAGGGGAAAGTGATAATAGAAAAGCTCTCTCTGAAGATCAGAGGTTTAGTTACCAAGAGCAGTATAAATTCCAATGGATAACATAAAAACTAGTATCTTTGCTGCCCTCTGATGGCAGTCTGCAGTAAGTGATAAGGCCCACCAAACCACTAATTCCAAATGTCACCTAAATAACATCTCCCCAGGCATATTAGTCCTCATTGCTTCCCAGTTTTGCTATTTATTAGGTGCTCTTTTTTGCAACAATTTGGACCCATTTTGGAACAATTGTTATCATAGGAAGAACCTATTGTAGGACAAAATGTTCATTTCTCTGCACACAGCTGGAACACTCTGCTGCCAGGACTCTGGAGCCAGTTGCATGCAGCACTGCGAGCTCCAGTTTGCAGCCAAGAGTGGAGGCTAGGGCCTATTTAGCAGTTAGCGTCGTGTAAGGAAGACGTTAAGTAAGACGAGACGAATAGCCACAATCGCCTGGCGATGATCTCCAACGCTCTGTTACTGGCGGTGCTCCCAGTCACCCTACTGGGTCTTTGCTTTTGGTTTGGTTGAAGATGGAAACGTGTCTTCATTTTCTGTGAATGACCAAGGAAGAAAAAAAGCTTATTCATTTTTTTTTTGTTTAAATCAACCGACTGAAGAGGAAAAATAGCTGAGTCAAAGAAACATGTGGAATAAACGGAGCGGGTTATTTTCCACATCATCAGCCAGCATCTACCCAGAATGCCCCCCAGGTCCTCCTGCCCTTGCTCCAAAAGCAGCTGGGGGCAGCTGGTAGATAAAGGAAAAGAAGAAGAAGAGGGTCAGAGTTTAATGTGGGCCTGTAAAAGGTGACCCTTGGTGATCCCCCACTTCCTGGTCAGCTCACTCTAAAGTCGGCATGCAAGGACGACTGAATAAGGAGGCTATTGTGTGGACCTAGATGCTCCGTTGGGATGCAGCCAAGGCGAGGAAGTGTCGTCTTCAAGCCACCAACATCCCAGCGCTCTGTTTTTATTGATCCCAAATCCTGGGATTCGTTTGCGTTCGTTTTAAATATGAGGATTTTATCATTGAAGACTCGCTGTGTTCATGCTTGAAGGAGTGTGAGCTCCTCCTCATCCAGCCGTGGACGGACTCCAGGTGGGTCGGGGGGACCTGTCATGGCTGACTGCAGGCTAGGCCGGACCTCCTGCGGCTCGCCGGAACCGCATTTCCCTTTTCTGAGGGAGGAGGGATGGGGTGGATGTGCAGCAAAGGATGGAAAAAGAAAGGATGAATCATTGTTCCCGGGCTGGTGGTGGGGATTAGGCCTCCGTGTTGTGGGTGCAGAGAACGGAACGCTGAGCCTGGAGAACCGTCATGGAAGCTGGTTTCAGAATGGGATGGATAATTGGTCAAGAAATGGAAGAAAACCATTTTTAAGGGCCCGAGATCATCTTCCAGAAGGCTTCTTTTGGAGTTGAGGAACTGCTCCTGAATTCCAAGAACTATGGGCTAAAAGTTCCCCCTCTCGTTGGGTTCACTCTGCAGGAAGTAAGAGAAAAAAAGAAAGTGAAGATGGCCACCGAGCACTTACACGCCTCATGACGGAGGGCGCGCAAACATTCCTGCTGTTGTTTCTGGGACTGATGGCAAAGCCGAGTCATGTGAACATGATGAAACGAAAACTCAATTTTACAGCTGCTGACGTTGCTAAACGACTGGCTCGTGTCACCTTACAGCTTCCGTTGGAGGCACAAACGCCCCTTTGGAAAGGTTTGTTCTGGAGAAGAGCGCCCCTGCAGGCTTCTTCTGTAGCCGCACCACTACTGTTATAAGACATTAGATGTTTATCTCAACAAACACATTATAGAGTTAACATTTTGGTTTGTTCTTCGAAATCGAGTTAAAAGTTTTCCCTGCAGCAATTTTTTAAAATTTAGTTTTTACTTTTTAAAATTTTGGTTCTTCCTGGGAGAAACACACACATGACCTTTGCGAGTTTACATATTTCAGCCCACAAAGTTTATGATAAAATCTTCAGATTTCACAGAGAAAACTGAGGGAGAACAAGATGGACAGTTTGTGTTCCCTTCGGAGTAAATTCCACCGCCAGCGTTCCCATCAGTTTTCCAAGCCGGCAGAAACTGTGTGTGGACCCCACCAGAGCCGAGCGGGCGGGCGCTTGTTGCTCCTCTTGTCTGGAGCATCTGAAGCTCCTACAGGGAAGACGCCTGGAGATCTGGGCATCCTCCCTGCTCCTCCTCCCTCAGTGTGTGTGTGTGTGTGTGTGTGTGTGTGTGTGGTCTCCTGCTGTTGCTCTGGCGTTTAGGGGGTCACAGGGTCAAACCTGGGCATAGGAATGTTTATGTTGGCCACTTCTGTTAATGCTGCGCCTGCACTCCTGGAGGAACGGCCCAGGCTGCACTCAGAGGGAAGAATTCCAGTTCAGCCATCTTTCACATGTTCAGTTTTTGAACCGAGGGAAGATTTTAATTCAAAAATGAAAGAGGGACGTCAACAGTGGCGTGTCTTCGCTAGATAATAATGCGCCGAATACAAGCTAGCATCTGTGAGCAGGATTTACGAGATTTAGATTCCATAAACCCGCCTGCTCATTTGTGTGCATACATTTGGTCAGATATGTGTAACCCGACATGGGAAAGGATGTCTGGCATTCAGCCGTTTCATTCTGGCCCCCAGCCACAGTCAGGGCAGTCAGAACACCAGGGCCCACACGCCACACCCACCCTGCAAAACTCTCAACTGCACAGCGAAAGCGGCTGTTTGTTTAAGATCCATTAAAACATAAAAAAAGAGAGAACCTAAAGCTGCTGCAAACATAAAAGAAAATGACTGGAGCTGTTTAAGGAGTGGTCTGGATTTCCTTTTTTTTTGAGGGGTGGGGGGGTGTCTATGTGGGAGGAGACAGGGAACAGAGCCAGGCAAAAGGGTGGTATAAGAACAATTTTACATTCTGGTTTCTTTTCTCCCCCATCCCCCAGTCTTCACTATCCCTCCTC
>CAAE01014626.1:70386-106791 GCA_000180735.1 Tetraodon nigroviridis | reverse complement strand
ACTCCTCCAGGTGTCGTGAGAGTGGGTGAAACAGCTGCAAGGCATGCTCAAATTACAGTGCATTTTCTATGGGGGAAGGGGAGAGCTCAGTCAACCCCCCAACAACACACACACACACACACACACACACACACACCGGAACAAGCTTCGGTGTCAGGCTCAAATGTACAGTTTTAACAGTTGTTTTCACATCCTCTTTCCCCACAATTTGAACTGCCAGGAGGAGAAACAATGTGTGTGTGTGTGTGTGTGTGTGTGTGTGTGTGTGTGTGTGTGTGTCTGTGTCTGTGCGTGTGTGTATGTGTGCGATAGACACACTCATTTTTTTGACCTCCCATTCAAATCACTGACACTGTAATGACACAATTTCTACCACTAGATGGCAGTAGACGATAAACCTTCGACCGTCCCCTCTTTAAAGTTAAAAGTAAGAACATCTCTCTCTCTTTTAAAAAAATAAGAAAAGGGTGATCGATGATTTTTTTTTTCTCTACCTCAAAGCCAGAAGATAAACTCAACATCCTTTCAGAAACTGTCAAATTTAGACGTTCTCAAAAAAGACCAATAACCCTGCTGGTCTCTATTGACTGTTCCAATCAATATAAATGGCCTGTTTTTGCCACAAGTGTAAGAATAATGACTTTTTCTCTCTCCGCTGGCAGAATGTGACAGTGAAAAAGCGAGAGTGGAGGAAGATTTAACACTCCCAGCAGTGAAAATGAAAGGTTGTGTTGAGGAGAGGTTACAGAAGGAGAATGTTGTGGCGTCAATGTGGAGGGAGGCAGGGAGAGACGGGAGGAGGGGGGACACAGGGTGAGACCTTGACCTGTCCAAACTCAGCATTAACCACAGACGGCTCTGAACTTTAACCAGGTGGCCAGGAGCGCAGCGGTGTGTGACACGTCTGCCAACATTGGCGCGTGACACCAGAGTGAATCATGGGATCAGGATCATAGCTGGACCCGTCGGGTCACCTGAACCACCTGTCAGACATTAACCAGCACAGATTCCCACATGGATTCCTGTCACATCCACCCCAGGGACGCCCTGATGCTGCAGGATCTTGCAGGAGCTAAAATGTCCTAAAAAGCCAGCCTGTTCTTATTGTCCAGGTCAACACAAACATGATTCTTTGATGGATCTATTCTGAAGCTCATGTGACAAACACTCTCAAAACAAACCAACAAAAAACACACCACATTTAAAGTATAGCCGACTGTGACATTTAAATAATTCCAGGAAAACGATTGCAAAACACAAGCAGATACTGGAATAGCACACTGCAGACATACCAAAGTTTTGATAACAGCTTCCAGGTAAAACAACATTCAACTTTACTGGAATTTCACTCAAAATACACAGGGAGGTCACAGAAAACGCTTAGATTTTTTAAATATTCAAAAGTACAGACAAACATTTGGAGATGTAACCCTGTGCTAACAGGCTTTTACCTTATTGAGACTTCACTTTTTGGCAAAGCTTTTATCTTCAGCCATCTTTTGTCATTAGCGCCAGTTTCCCCTGAAGGTCGTCCATCAACCAACGCGTCTCTCCAGAGGTTTCGGTGTTTCTCTAATTTCCTGCAGAAATATTTACATGTTTGTCATCTGTGGCATCCAGCTAATCTCCAAGCAGTGTAACAGAAAGCTCTAGAACAATAACTGCATAGAAATAAGCAAATTACTGGGCCATTAACCCCTAAATGCTGTCTGTAAATCCTTCTGTGGCTTAAAGCTAAGTTAGCATTACGTAGTAGAAGCACACACTCACACACAAACACACATTGGTTGTAGTGGGAGTACTTAAGAGACATCCGACAAGGCCTCGATTGCTTCCTTTCTCATTTCCTCTGCCGGAAGAAGAAAGAATGGTGGCAGGAAACAGGGGAAGTACTCGAGGAATTCCTCTGTTAACGCCACCGATCCAGGAGCACTTCTGCATTATTTTAGGGTAAGAAAACACAAGGCTGCAACAATGTCCAAGATGGCTTTTATTGAAAAATATAGGTTATTTTAGACAAGAAAAGGATGTAAATAAGACATAATAAACGTCATACAGAAACAGCAACACAGATGCCTTTCACATCTGGACTTTAGTATTATGTAGTGTGTTATTGTGAGAAACAAACACAAGTGAATTTGTTTTTTAAACCTCCCGATTCATCACACCTGAGAACAGCTTTTATTACTTTATTTTTAAAAGATACAAGCCAAAACGTTCACAAAAGGTTCGACTTCTTTTGACAAAAATAATTTGGCACATCTGTCGGCTTCGGTTAAGGCAGGGGAATCAATCTAGCACGACTGCAGCCGTGGCTCCTGATGACGCAACAGCGAGAGCGAAAGTGCAATAACGACGCAACTTGCATAAATAATCTATTTTTCTTTTTTTTTGCAAACACTTTTACATCTATCGCTGCCTCCGCGCCCATCAGGTCGTCACACAGATTTAACAAACATAGCAAAGATTCTTTAAAAGTGATATTAAACACCTGTTAGGACTAGTGTCTGGTGTGGGGGGGCCCTCCCCCCCACCTTCGACCCCACCCCACCCCACCCCAGGGCCCTCATGTGTAGCAATGGCAGCTTTTTGGATTAAGGCAGCAGCTGATCTAAGATCATTTGAGCCGCAGCGAGTGGTCACCACAGGTGGTCCCTCTGCCTCACCCTCATGGGTTCCAGGCAGAGGCTTTTTGGTTCGGGTCGTTCTGCTCCGACATCAGAGCGGGAAATGGCAGCGTGGTTCGCACCCTGAGTCGTACCGGGGAAGGGAAGCGCCAGGGATGGAAGAGGCTCGGAGCCCCCAGCGGCAAACACCGCCCCCCCTCACCGTGTTACAAAAATGTCTAACTGCGATTGGCTGGCGGCGAGACCTCGTCCTCAGTTCAGGCCTCAAAAAGAGAAACGAGCAAGAGAACAGTAAGAGAAAAGAAGAGACAGTCATGAGACGCATCAAGTGACGGGGAGAGAAAGAGAGATAGAAAGAGAGAGAGAGAAAGCGTGCCCAGCTTTAGTAATGGAAAGTGTTTTTCCTACAAGAGTGTCTCTCGAACAGTCGTCCCTGCTCCTATCTGGAATGTTCCATATTCTCCGTTGGTCCCCCCCCCCAGTGCTCAGAGAGAAGACACGAGTGAAAGACAAAAAGAAGAGGAGACGTCTCTGACAGACGGAGCATGGGTTCACCGCCCCTTCCTCGCAGATCTACAAAGCAGGCGTCCTCCATCTTCTTCTCACCATAGTGGTGGTGGTGGTGGTGGTGTGTCCCCCATCAAATGCAAATCCACACCGCTAGAACAGGACTTGCGATTTTCGCCTTCATTTGGAAAGCTCATACACGGATTTCATCATCTTCATCCTCTAGGAAGGAAGAGAAGTTGCTCTCCTCCTCGGGCGGGGCGCTGAAGGTGGCACTGTCCGTGTCTCCCGCGTACGCCTGGTTTGGTTTGTCGGCAGAACCGGAGCTGGACACGGAGCAGTTGTCGAGCTGCTGCAGGCGTCTGGGCCGGCTCTCGGGGGTGTACTCGGGGGTGTAGGGTCCACCACTCTCAGACCCCAGGTCAACGGAGCTGCCAGGAGGGGTGGTGGTCTTCTGCTGGAGTTTTGCTGGTTCCCCTACCGCCCCCATGTGCTCCTCATCTTCGTCTCTGTCCATGCTGTCCTCTTCCCCGTGGGCGCTCAGAGGTGGGGAAGCACGGCCCTCGCTGCTTTTGCCCTCCTCGTACCCGAGATCATCGTCCTCCTTCTCCATCACCCCCAGAATATCACCCAGCATGGACGGTCCCAGGTCCAGGTGGAAGGACATGACCGAGTCTGCGTGCTTCAAGGCCCCTCCGTGATGCTGGGGAACCCTCCGGAAGCTCGGTCAGCTCTCCAAATCTTTTCTCTTCCTGCTCCAGAAAGTGTGAGGCCGCCGCCGCTCCGTTCCCACCATCCACCTCCTGCTGCTCCAGAGGGCTTGAGGACAAGCTCTTAGCCACACTGCTGTCTCCTCTGTTGCCGTCGTTGAGGAAGGGCAGAGACATGGCGTTTTTCACGTAGGTGGGGGACCCACCGGGAACCATCAAGCCGTTGTCCTGGTCCACTCTGGTGACGGACTGAGAGCGCTTGCTGCTCCTGAAGGTGCGGGACAAGAGACTCGGCCGGGGCGAGCTGGGGTAGGAGGAGGTCTCGGGGGGTTCCCCTGAACGGGTACTGAGGAAAGAGGTGTCTCCAAAGGCGTCGCCGCTGCGGCCGACGTGCATGGTGTGGCGGAAGTCGCCGAGCGGGGCGCTTATCATCTCCCTGGTCAGGTCCATGCGGGAGCGGCGCTTGGTGTGGGAGCCAGAGACGAGTTGTTTTAGGATGGGCATGGCTGCCCAGTAGCTCTTCAGATTCTGCACAAAGAGGTCAAAGTCGCAGACAGGCCTCCAAACGCCGACTCTAATCCGAGCTTGAGGCTTTGGAATGATTACTGATGCTTCTCAGATGCCTGGAAACCTGAGAAATGAAGGGGAAAAAAATCCATTAATGGCAGAATTATTTAGCTTCACTTTCTGTTTCAATGCTGAACATTATAAATATATCTCACCAGAGGCCACAGGGTAAATAAATAAACAGAACCACTGCTATGGAGACGAAACATCTCCTCTGGCTCCGCAGTGCCATTGCATCGCCGTTAAAAACAAACCGCCATAAATCAGCATCCGTTTGCTGCATAACAGCCACATTACGCCCAGAGTCTGGCTTTTGCGTTTGGTTTCTGTCAAGGGAATAAAAACATTTCAATGAATTTCAAAGGCCTTACTAATTACTAGGAGCAGCAACTATCAATTATGAAACTCCGTAATGACAAGCAGCAGTCAGCGTCTCATCTGTGAGATCACTTCTGAAGAGTCGGGGAACACCAGGAAACGCTGCTCCAGTTGAGACCAGCCACAAAGGGGGAACAGGAAATACCTTTTTTAGGTGCAAAACTCACAAAAAACACACACACAAAAAAACCCAACGCTTTTTTAAAACTCAAAATGTCCAACCAGAGCGCTGAGATGCAATATGTCCCAGCTGGTTTTCTTCCCCCAGGACAGCAAATAGAAAATGTGTTTTTGCATTATTGATGTGAACGAAAGGAAACCTCTCCCCAGGGTGCCAGCCTCTAACAGCCGCCGCCCCCAGGTGGTTTCATTAGTGGCGGACCCCGACGTACGCTGTAAAGCACACATAAAACAGGGCACCCTCATGGTGGTCTGCAGAGCCAGGAGAGGCTGGATTCAGCCCACTCACTCAACTCCTCTGGAAACTGGAAAAGGCTCTCCAGATGTCACCCTGAACAGGAAACCGCAGGTGCCCCCAACTCCCCACCTCGTTTTCTGACATGGACCCATCGAGTCTGAGCTGAAAGATATTCCGAACAAATAAAGTGAATCTTTATTACACTGAGCTCATTCTTCTGTCGCCCCCCCGCCCCGCCGCGCCCCGCCCTTCTCTTTGCCAGCTGAGCCCTAACGCCTTTCTGCAAATGGCCTCACCTGCACCAGTTACTGTGAAAACACCCTCCCACGAGCTAGGAGATGGCGTTTCCTGTCTGCGGCTGCAGGAGTTGGAGGGCTCCTGTAAACAGGCCACACGTGGCGGCCTCGGGTTCATGTTCGGGTTCGGTTTTGGGCCGTTCCGTCCCAGGCTGCTTGCATCTTTACCACTGGTAAATATAAAAACTACACCCCAACATCAGCATCAGTTTGAAAAAATATCCAGGAGGGAGAAAAGCTCTGATAAGATGGAAAAACTCTCTATGAACTCCAACTAGTTTAGTTCCCAAACACTAATGGGAGGGTGGTTTCCTCCTTTGGACAAAAGCATTTATTATTGAAGATGCATGTTCTCTTTTGTTTACGGTCGGAAAAAAAAAGCATAAAAATTTGCGAGCTGGGGTAATTTTAGGTGGCATGAACAGTGGAAGAAACAAGAGGACTCCCCTCCCCGCCACCACCCACCCACACACCACCAGGATTAAGGTAAAAGCTTGGGAAAATCTGCTGTTCACTGGCAGAGACATTTTGAAAGTCGCGTTCACTCTTTGGCAGCAGCGTTCTGCGTCTACAGCGTGTGGGTGCGCAGGCACACATGCGAATAAAAAAAAACAAAACAGGAAAGGGCCTGAGAAGAACGTCGGCGTGGGAACGGCGGGGTCACGGTGCAGGGATTGACTCTATAAACAGACATGCCTAAAACTCGGAGCCCCGCTGGAGACGCACGAAGTGTCCGAACAGACTGATCACGCCTGCTTCACTTCACCCTGACAGCAAAGAAGAAGAAAGACCAACTCGCACATTTTTCTGACCTACAAGCCTGACAGCCTCTGAATAAATGACCGACCCCGATGTGGTGACAGAGCAGCAGGAAAAACACGCAGCGATAAGCTGGAGCACGCTGGGAACCTTTCCAAACCACCGGCAGGGCCACGTCATCTGTTTGGGTGAATGGCATTCCGAGGCTGAATTTTCCGAATGCTTTTCCAGCACGGGAAACCGGTCCAGGCTCTGGTTATAGATCAGGCTGATTGATTTACCTCCGTAGGTCAATTATCGATATCAAAACTTGAGTCTACGGCCAGAAATAAATATGAAATCACGCTCCTAGGAGGGTTTTGTGCCTCGAGCTCTATGCCAAAATCATTTTCCAACACTGCAGGTAAAAGGTGCATTTAGATGTAGAGCCACACTTAAATCACTCAGGGATTTACAACGGCGGAAAACAAAAACACTGCTGACGGATTTATACGTGTGCATGACCTGCTGTTTAATATTCTAAAGGAATGTTTACTTCCTGGTAGTTTGCTTTTATGGCCGGTTGTAAATTTTTAATTTTGTCAGTTTTCCCACATGAGGCCTGCGGAGACTAAATCACCAGAGGTGGCTCAGGCAGTCGGAGGAGTGTGATGGACAGCCCATTCCCCTAATTGAGTATCGATGCGTCTTATTTGCGCGACCGGCGGGTTTGTGCGGTCTGGGAAAAAGGCCTCGTCACTGCTGCGGCGGCGGACGAGTTCCTGTCCGTCTTATTTGGAGGCACTGACCCGGATGGGCCAACGGAATTACCCCAGGCTGCGATGACAGCCATGTGGGGGAGGGGAGGGAGGAAATCTGGGACAAAACCACGTCCTCCAAGTTCCTCTCTCCTGAGAGGGTGGTCCAATTTGGAAGCGTCCCAATTGTGGGTAAATTTATTCTAACACATCGGACCTGGTGAGGCGTACAGCTGCTGTGTAGCAGCCCACTCTGCACATGTGTGTGTTCCAGTAATTAAGAAGACAAATGGCCTCCAGAAGACAGGGATCTGCTATGGAAGTGAAGTGCTATGGCCTGAATACGCGTTTGTGGAAGGGGGGCAGTAAACAGTGGAAACAAGACAATCTCTCAATCTCTCAGACACGAAGCAGACGCCAGGCTGATGGCTGCCTCCAAGATTAAGACAGAGGGGAAACTGCGCCGCTTGAATGAAAATCTGCAAATAAATCCCTCGTTTGGTAATAAGACTCTTGCTTAATCAGGCAAATTAAAGAGCGGCGGAGCAGTTTTGTAATGCCAATTTAGTTGGAGATGGTGAGCAGTGGGGTAGCGCAGCCGCCCCCCAGCGCCGCCACACGATTTCCACGCCATCCTCCGCCCAACGGGAGAGGAGAACGCCAGAGGCTGGCGCTGATCCGTGTTTAAATCCCCTGTAATCCAACAGTTACTGCTGCTGTCAGAGTCCGAAGGTAGCGTCTTGCTGACCGGCAGCTGTGCAACCTTGGCAAAACGTCCCCGTAATTGACAGACAATCCGTTTGGAGGAATTAATTTGGCTGTTAAGACTTGCTAACATTTGCAAAATGGTCAAAAACCACACTTATGTTACGTCCTAGTGCCAACAGCAGCCAGGAATTATGTTCTCAGGTTGCCCATCCTTTCATTTTCCTGTATCACTTTTGTGAACAGCTTTGAAGGATTCATTTCACACATTGCACAGCTGAATGGAAACATTTGATACTGGAGGTCACCCATTTTTTCCCCTACAGTATGTCAACATACTGAAAAGCACAAAAGACTCCTTTTTCTTATCTACTTTTTCAATGTCTGGGCTTATATAACAAACTCTTTAACAGTTTTATCAAAAACAATACAAAAAGAGAAATATTCCCAGGATGTTTTTGCCACTCCAGCTCTGTACCTGGAAAACTGCTGTGAGGCAGTCTGGTATGCTAATGTCACACGTCGCCCAGCAGGACCTCCCGCTCCCACAGATCAAAGCTGATTGTTTGAGCTTTCTTGCTAAAAAAAAAAAGTGGCTGCGAGTCTTTGAATTTGGCATTAATATGGGCGAGAGCTAAATCTGGAGCTATCCTCAGATCAGTCCTTGGAATGTTTGAGGTAAGCAGCTTTGACTGGAAGATCAAACCCCCGAGAACTCTGCAGCGTTTAAAAATACCGGTGACCGCGCTGGCGAACGGAACACGTCGCTAATACGCAAAACTCGGCTGGCAAGACGAGAGCTGCACTGTTGAAGAAACAGTGGAAACATTAGTGTCGGTTCGAAAGTCGGTGAACTAGAAACTCCAGGCGCAGGACAGCCACACTAGAAGAGCAGGGGAGGAGGGTGATGATGGACAGATGATACACAGGACCAGAGGAGAGCTGTTTTAGCTTTCAAAGGCGACTGGACAGCCAATAAAAAGGTGAACGGCAGCGAGTTGAGCCTGCGGCGACGCGCCGCCCCAACGTTCACCGCTTGACCTCTGATACCTGAGAGGAGATGACTCGTCCCCCCCCCCGACACGAGGCTCCATCCTTTCCTCTGTGTCTGTTGCTGTGATGAAAGAAAGCTTTTATTAAAGATGCATACAGAGAATAGTGATGCCTGTGATTACAAAGATCCTCTAGGGCAGACAGGGTGGCTTCATATTAGACAAGAAATCAGGCCTGATCTGAATAAATGATAGAAAAACTGGATTTCTATTCAACATGGCTGCAAAACCAACATCATTTAAAGTGACAGTAAGGTTGTTAAGCAACTGAAAGGACAAGAGAACTGAGGCACGACGCATTAGCGTGCAGGGAAAGAGGGTTTACATGTTGAATCGTGAAAGAGCCTGATCGCCAGCCACTAACAAAAGCCTGAGAGGAGCTTTTTACATATTTCTAAATGGATCTCTAGAGTGATGAAGAGGTTCGATCTGCTTAATAACTGCTCACGTCTCATCTTGACTACCAGCTAACATCAGCAACTGGCAGCGAATTTCACGACACAGCTGCAGTGTTGGAGGTGGTTCATGGGGTAGCGTGTCAGAGTGTTACTGGATGCATCCACAGGAAGGGCAGGGAGAAAATCAGGCTGTAAACACCGGATATCTGCTCAGGCTTCCTTTCCTGAACGCTTATTCTCTAAACAGGGCTGTGTGCCATCATGGTGTGTGTGACTGATGGGCGGAGCAAACAAACACAGATCATATCTCCATCAGCACGTTTTAATAAGCAGCCGGCCTGTGGGCCGTCACCGAGGCTGCAGGAAGCTGCAGCAGGTCAGGGCGGCTCTGGGCTCAGGCGTCCGTGCTGCTGCCCCAGTTAAACCAACCTTTTACTGGCTTTTCCAGATGAGAGCAGACATACTTCTGCCTCGCAGCTCCACGCTGGAAAAAATGCAGCGAAATTATGGGATGCAGAGAATCTCGCTTTAAAGCGGCGTAATTATAGGGTCAGGCTGACAGAGCGGCAACAAAATCTACAAGTTGGAGCAAAGGTGAAAACGCTGCTTCGCATCAGACAGCAGAGTTATATTTATGTGTCCGACGACTGCGACCGCCATCGAATGAACACAAACCACATGGTCTGAAAGGGTTCAGACTGAAACAACAGTTTTTTTTATGGCCATCCAATATTTACAGAAACAGGATGACAGAGAAAAACAAACATTTCCTCCCACTTGCAGCACCAAGTGCAGCCAACTGGGCCATTGTTGCAGAAAACAAAATTGCCCAACAAAGTTCACCGGAACAACCATCAGATCCACAATCAGCCACAGCAGCGGGGTCATGAAAAGCAGATGCCTCGTGTCACCAAGTTAAACGAGCAAACATTAGTGTTTACAGACAGCTAGCTCCTAAAATGACTCCTCTTTTTCTCCCAGAGTTTGTGACACTAAGTGCTTAAAACTCCACACAGTCTCGAAAATAATCATGAGCATCCACAGAGGCACTCTAGGAAAAAAAAAACGTTTATATTGGTATTTCCTGGAATGTGAAGGGGCCGGACAGGACGCCCGCGCCGCGAGAACTCAGCGCACGAGCCGTGCCGACAGATTTAAAAAATGCCGATGTTGAAAATGAAGGCCTGAAGGCCTCATCGGAATCTCGAGCTTTGAAGAGGTCGAAGAACCTGGGTGGCGGGCCAAAACATGTGCTCAATAACAGCGTGCTTGCTGCTGCTGGGGTGCCCGACAGAAAAAAAAACTTTCACCTTCAGGCCCTAAACACACGTCTGCTGCAGCCAATCACACGCTCCGTCATTTAGAACTTGGTTGCTGGTTTCAGGCTCCTCTGATGCCTTTTAGAGGAGGATGGAAGCCAGGGAAAGCGAAGGACACCTAAATCTCTAGGACAAGGTTTGTTGGTTTGGAGTGTTTGACCTAAAATCCATCATGGCGTCTGTGGTGGTGGTGGTGGCGGTGAGGCTAATGTCTCACAAAAGGCCTGTGCTTGTTTTTAGATAACAGGGGGCCAAAAGTCACATCCAAGTCTTCAACAAACAAAAGAAAACCACCCACACACCAACGGAGACAAACGATTGGCTTTCTTCCTCAAACGGCTGTTGAGGAGCTCTTATCAGTGCCAAGGTGGCAACCGGAGGCCGCAGGGCTGAGCCTTGCCTCAAGACGCCCAGCAAACTCAGTGGGAGTCCAAGACTGCAGGAGGGACGGAAACTGGTTGATTAAGATGGATGACTTTAGAATAATTTTACCGGAATTTAAATAAGATCCATCAGAAGTGGCATCAAATGCATTTAAATGAAGAAAACCAATGGACAGCACAACACATATTCTATAAGTTTTATTTGAAAAAAGTGATGAGTATAATGTAAGAGGAATGGTAATGAGAATGAGAAGCCATTTAGGCTGAAACTGAAGGCCTGCAGCCTTTACCAAAAGAACCACATTTAGCTTGACTTTTAGGCGCATAAACCGCTCCTGAGTTTGTCACGGCATTATGGTTTGCACTCATTAGCATGATCATACACGCATGATTCTGGGTGGGTCAGTAGCAGCAGAACAATAAAGTAGCTTGCTGAAAGCGAGTCCACCGCTCGGCGCACCGTGCGCTCACGCTCCCCTCCTGACGCGCGCTGAAACACGCACATTCCCAGCTGATCGTTCAAGAAAAACAAGCAAAACGCGTCTCCGTGGGCTGAATATGGAGAAACACTTGTGCGAGACCGTGGCGCGCACGCACTTACCGAGCATCCCATTCACAAAGCCGTGAGCCGCTTCGCTTTCAGGCCCCCCCGCGGCAGGTTGACACTAGGGTGCGCGTTCATCAGACGCAGTGGAGGGAGACGCGGAACGTGGGATGAGCTCTGGAGCATCCACGCGGAGGCACGGGTCGCGCGGGCCTCACATGTACGCCTCTGGAGCCGTCAGCGCATCCTCTGGAGCGGCGCCGGCGTCGCGAAGCGCAATAACTCGCCACAAAGCCTCAGCCCCCCCCCCGGTAGTGCGTGTGGCGTGCGTGTGGGGGCGTGCGTGTGGACACGCCCTCCGCGCATGGCTCCTTAAAGACACAGGCTCCCAGCGTGGGGGCCCACTGGCTCCCATTTCATCCGCGCTGTCACGAAACGCTAATGGTGGGAAATAAAAATGAGTCAAACGATCGCAGTAAAAACCCTCCGCTGCGCCTCTTCCGAGTCGTTTTAGCCTCCCAGATTAGCCCATTAAGACCATAAAATGATACCACGCACAGGCCTAAAGAATAGTTGGCCTGGGCTCTGCAGGAAACCAGGCTGTATATTACAAATATCAGTTTTCCCAGCAGAGCTGGTGTAATTGTGATGAGGATGATGGTGCAACACGCTCTGTGAGAGGCCGGAGAAAATGACACCCTTCATGCGGGTCCCACATTTCCTGAGAGCTGATACTGTACCGGGGCAGACCTACACGGGTAATCAAACACACAAAACCGTTGAAGGAAAGCAAACATAACACATCAAATCCGGATGTGTCATTGGGTCTGAACAAGGCTGGACGTTGTAGCCAGGCTGGATGTTCAGCAGAGACTGCCATTCTCCTTTTATGGTTATTACAAAGCTTTTTTTTCTGCACCTAGAGCAGAAACACGCTGGTTTGGCTACATGGGAACACACCTCTACCAGAAATATTCCTGCTTTCATGCCTTTATTCAGTCACTCTGAGGTTCTTGGATTTATTCTTGCACGTTGGGAAAAAGCCGGGCGGCGCTGCATGTGTGAAGTCCTCTGATCATCAAGGCCCATTGTTCCTGACCTTGCATATTCCTGGAATTGGCTGCCAGTTAAGAACCATTTGAAATGGAAATGAGAAGCTGCAAACCATCCCAAATGCCTCCCTCGCTCAATAGGAAGGTGCAAAGAGTCGCTGTTATCAAACGTGAGGGCCATTCGAATCCGCTACCTGGACTATTCTCTCCTAATCACTCTCTTCCTGCTGTAGCACAACTCTTTATCATGCGCAGTCAGTTATTTCCTGCCTTTGGCCGCCTTCCCTCTCGATGAATAGTTCCGCTGCAAAGGCCTTTTGTCCAGGACCAAGATGTCCTCTAATTTTGTAACGAGCTTCTCGTGATAGATTTCATAAATTCAGCAACTTGCAGATGTAAATAGATGTGGATTTGTGAGGAAGGGCACGCCGTCCTGCCTGTTGTTAAATATGCCATAAAACTCTGCAAAAACATCATTTTCTTCCCTCGACAGTAAAGTGGATGATGGATGTGCGACGGTTTCCATTAAAGCCTCATAAAAATCGAGCCTTCATTTCTATTTTTTTCCAGTCTGAATACTGCATTTGCAGCTTTTACAGCTCTGTTCAGCCATCAGCAAGAGGCCAGAACATCAGTTCAGTCAGCAGCATCTGCTTCATTTGGGACGCTCAGTGAAATCTTGCTACATTGATCATCTGCTACGATTCCCATTTTCTCTCCCTGTCAGATGTTGTGCAGTTCTGCGGCATGTTGCCATGACAGCAGATCTGATTATTGATCCCATATCTTGGAATGATTGTCCATCAGTGGGCAGAGACCCTGGAGTGGTCCAGACAAGTACTCCAACATGGTGAGATCATCAGCAGAGAATCTGAAAGTTTTTTAACATATTAGCCGCGGATGATGGCGTGTTCAGAATTAGGATTGTCCTTCAGTCTTGCGAGAAAACGCACTGAGCTGAAGGTGCAATGTGAAGCGTGGGTCCAGGAAGCTGAAGGGATAATTGGTAATTCTTGAGTGTGAAGAATTAGCATAATTTGGAGCTACAAAATAGAATAATTTATAATGCAACAAAGCAAAGTGTTTTCTGCAAGAAACCAAGCCGGGCTATAAAATCTACGGTAGGTGAGACGCGACATGACGGATTTCTCCTGTGTGGCTCCAGACTTTTGGCATGATTTACACTTCCCTATCATGTGAAAGTTTGTTTTATGATTCTTATGTAGTGATGCATCTCTCGCATATGCTGGCAGCATCTGTGACATTTTTTATCAGAAAATCGTATTCATTTTTCTTAAAACCTTCCCTGATCCACCCCTCCACCCCACCCCCGGCGCCCTTCTGCAGCCCTGAGTCGAGATCAGTGTTTTCCAGCCTGAAATAAGAAGATTACCCAGATGCACCCCCTTTCCTCCTCCTCCTCCTCCGAGCTTTTCAGCATGCTTGCACCAGATCAGGTTCCTCTGCCGTTTCTTCTTGGAAGCTCACGCATCCCATTTATCCCCTCAACGACGGCTGAGCGAGTCTGGTCATTCCTACACTTTACGATCAAACGTCTGTTTGTTCTGCGGAGCGTAAAAACAGTCGGCCTTGTGCAACGGTTAATATCTGACTCCTGTGTGCTTTCAAATCCTCTTTTAACAAGTCTCAGAGCTAAAACATTCCCTGACATTTTAAAATATCCCCCAAAAAAGGGAGGAAATAGATTTATTTTAGAGAGCCCCCCTTGAACAGGTCCAGATGTGTACCCAGATGAACACACTGTTTAGACACAAGAGTCATCAGTGCTATAATTCAACTTCCAACTTTTAAACCCAGAAAGGTCAGAAAAACATCAAGACGACACGTGTTTGTCTTTGTATTTGCTACATACTGAGTACTGAAGCACTTACTCTATGAGCGGGGTGACTGGCAAGGACTGTTTGGAACTAGATTTTTTTGTTTATTTGCTTGTCTAGTACTCAATGCTGACACTGAAACTCGCTACTCTAAGTGACAATCAAGCGCTTTGTCAGCTAAAATCACTGCTGTGATCGTTGGAACCTGGAGATTTGTCGGTTCGGTCGGAACCAAATCGCTGACGTCAAAGCCAACAGAGGTTTGAACATCTGTGGTTGTGTACCAGCACATAATCAACACAACTCTAAAGGTGCCACAATGCTTTAATGTGATTCATAACATTGTCACTAGCGATGTTTTGGAAATGTTTAGCTTGAAGCTGATTGATATAAATATCTAGTAAACAATAGGAGACGGGCACAAATAGTAAACACACAATTTTGTTCCAACTATGAATTAGGCAGAGGATGACGCCCAAAAGCAGCCGGTGGCTGACTCTGAATCTTCCTATGAGTTTGAGTCAGCTGCTCACGGCTGTTTTCTCACATTTTCTCTCACAGTTGTTTTTTTTGCCCATGTGCAGTCTCAGCGTGCCTCTCAAAATTCTGAAGTGCTTCTATTTCAATAAAGCTCTCATGAAACAACGACATGTCATTGTTTTTAAAACAAAATCTTCTTTTTCCTGATGCTCAGGTACTCCTCTTCCTCGCCCGTGTTGTCATAATTTCAAAGAAATGCAATTAAAGCGATGAATAAAAACCTTCAAATGATTGTCTTTTCTTAAAATACACGTTACATTGATCGATCTATCATACATGCCACACCCACACACAAACACACTCACACACACACACACACACACACACGCACTCTTCACAGAGGAGAAAACGCTACTTAAGATGCTCGTGATGCTCAATATTCAGCAACGTGTCTGTCGCTTTGACAGAAAAGAAATGATTAAAAAAAGAGCAAAATACAAAGAAACCACCAATAACAACATTGACGACTCGTCCTCGGGGGTCCAGTTGTTATTGTGCGTCAAACAAAAGAGGAGAATCCGGCAGTCGGGGCCTGCGCAGCACAGCCCAGGCTGCTGGGGGGCCGATAGAGGGTGCCGTGCTGGCTGGGGGGTTCAGAGGACAGCAGAGAGGGGGTGGGAGTCCGGCTTCCCTTCGACCTGAACAGGGTGCTCTGGCCCTGCAGCTGAGGGGACTGGGCACTCTGGAGCAGGAGCGGGGGCAGGGGGGGCACGGGCGGTGGGTGCTGCCGTGTCTCCTGCTCCACCAGAGGGTCGGGTTGCGAGTGGCCGTACGCCGGCGGGCGGGACACGCCCTTCTGCTGCCTCCGCCACGAGTTGTAGTAGGTGGGGTCGCTGATGTAGTGGTTGACAAAGGAGTGGGTCTTCTGGCGGCTCTGATCCATCTCGTATTCGCTGTCGCTGCCCTGGAAACCAACCAGGAGAGGCGGTTAGGAGACTGGTGACCATGCCAACAACAACGACAGCTATGAACTTGGACATCTGGTGTGAGAGATGTGGCGACATCTACTGGTGATGAATGAATCAAAAACCCCGTCTTTTTCAGATGAACGGTGACATTTTCTATCCTAGCATTGCCTTTTTTTCCTGCTCTTTACAGTTTTTCTGTGGATTCTACAGGCCCATAAAAAAAAACAAAAACGTTTGAGATGTGGCAAATGTGTCAGATGCTGAACCACCTTTTATTTGCAGTAAGCGGCAGGCAAACCGCGGAGAAACGCCGGCGAGGGAAAGAGCGGCGCCGGTTTGTTCCTCCCACGAGAGCTGTGTTTACTCAGGCCAGGTTGAACAATGTTTCAACTGCGCAGGTACGGGATAAATTGGCCGGGGAGAGTCGGCGAGAGGGTTGGAAGACAGATGTTGACAATCTGCTGTGATCGGATTCCCCCTGCCTCCTCTACCCATCATTCATCATTTGGTGTTCTGTCTCTTAACTGGATGTCTCTATTCCAGGAGCTGGTCCCAAATGATGAGCTGAGATCCAGCAGCCAAGATTAACATGACATTTCCTGTTGCTTCATGAACTGTGTTTTGAGACACATGAGAATTCAGGATGTGCTTCCTTCCCGTGGGATTGAAAACACCGCTCCAGATATTTCATTTGGAAGAAATCCAGTTGAGTTCACGTGTGCAGCTGTTAATACTCACAGACTGGGTTAGCTCCAATTAGCTCCAAAGGTCTTAAACTTTCAAACACTATCCACTGACTCACCTGAGAGTCGGATATCTCAGAGGGTTTCTCGGTCAGGCTGCTGCTCTCCGCTGGAATCAGGTCGTTGTACTTGGCGCTGACGTCCTCGTCGGAGTAGTGCAGACTTCCTGGGCTGGGTCTAGGTGGCGAGCTGGACAAATGGAGGGAAAAAGTGGTGTGACAGGAGGCAAATCGTAAAGCAAGCGTATAGATTTCCCTTTTTGGAAAGCTCCAGTCTCGCAGGGAGCATCGTGTGACGATTGGAGCTGTTGGCATGTTTACAGAAAGTGGAAAAAGTGGGTGTGGCCCCTGGCTCGGAGCATCACCAAACTCTTTCATGAGAACAGGTCAAGGGAAAAGACCCCTTCCTTCTGTTCTGTCTGTGGTCATTAAATCCTTAAGCGCTAAGCACAGACAATTGTTTTTCTTTTGCAGTAATGACTGCTGCCGTCTTTAAGGTCTGCTGGCACTGAATTGGAAGTCGACCGTGACCTTTAATATGCTACAGCGAGTGGGCAGTAGCAGCAGCAACAGTGGGCCCAAGCCAACGGAGCATTTCTGGGCTGGTTTAAAAACACTCAAGCTTACAGTAGAACTAGCATAAAAATAAATGTCACAATTTGGCCTGACAAGAACATTAACATGTGTGGAGGTGTGAGGACGATGTCACGGGGTACGACACCAATGGGACACCCAGCAGATGTGACATAACAACGTCCTGACACGACAAAGGGGGCATTTCCCTCAGGTTAAACAAGTGAGAGGGCTGTGGAATACAAACACAACATCTACTTAGAATTCAGGGGTTGACGCAGACATTCAAAATGACGGCGAGCATATGAGAGCAGACGGGCAGCGATAGATCCCACAACTGATTGCGCTCCAACATGCCGCCGGTGAGCTTTGAATTATTTAGGCTGACTGTATTTTCCCTCCCTGCCTTATCAGTCCAATTCATCCCTCTTTCCCTCTCTTTCAAATATCCCGCAGGGAGCCCTCCCACTCGTCCTCCTCGGCCCACAGATCATTAGCGCAGCCGGTGTTAGTGTGTCGGAGCGCTTCAAAAGGAGGGAGCCACTCGAGAACTTTGATCCTCCTTCCTGGCCTCTCTGGTCAAGGAGAAAACAGCACATTCCAGCCTAACGTGCACAGAAATGTGAAAAACACAAAACCGTTATCATCCGGCACATTCTGAACTCCCCACACAAACGTGTGAGCGTCCATCCAGTCACTGAACGCCTGACCTGAACTCCAAACATCCCTGTCATATCTCAGAACCTAAAACCTCTCTTATCTCATGTTTACTGAAACGTTACCAAACATTCAGCCTCCTGCCAAAGTCCCACTGATGGCCAGAAGGACGTGTCCCGCTGTCCTTCAGGCAAGGCAGCTCTCTCAGGAGTTTGTGCTTGAGGAAAAAAAAAAGAAAAAAAAAAAAAAACCAAAAGAAAAATGGCTCCGACCCATGAGCGCCCTTAGCCCAAAAGTGGTGACGGACACACAAAGAACACAAGCAGAAGGCTCATGAATGCTAATTAGCTGGCATTGTGCGGCGCCATTCTCTAAACTGTCGCTGCACGCAAACGCTGAATGCTAATGGGGGGGAGCGGAAAGAGGCTGGGAACGGCGCCGGAGCTCCTCCAGGCCTTCTTCTCCCAAGACTGACAGACTATAGCGAGGGAAGACGTGCAGAAACATCGCTGCAATATTAATTGCTGTCAGTGTCAATGTGAATAGCGAGACGAGACTGATGCGCCTGAGCGACGTAACCATGTCTATCAATTCAGTTCTGACTTCAAACCCACGTTCAAGGATTCCAGGAAAGGTGCAAGACGGGAACTGACCGTGTGTAGATCCCATTCTTGCGGCAAAAGGAGTTCTTCACGGAGAGGCGTCTGTTGTTGAGCTCCAGGGCTGGGAAACGTCCCTCGTCCAAACGCACCATTTCGCCGTGGGTCAGGGGCAGAGCTGTGCAGTTGGAGTGGTTTCCTGGGCAACGAGAGGACAACAAGGTCGGTTGTTTTGGTGCAGGGTTGGCTCGTTTAAGTAAAAAAAAAAGAAAGTTGAACTTAGCTTCTTATTGGGAATATTTTTCTATCTTTACTCTTTGGGACTTTGATCGAGTTTCGCCACAGTATAAAACAAACATCTAATTAATTAGAGCGATGAATAATGAAAATAACCGCTGAAGCAGAGACTTGAAAAATTGTGGAGAAAGCAAGCATAGATTTTTGTGTTTGTGTTTGAGCCCATTTCTTAGTTGAAAAGAAAAAAAAAAAGTTGCAAGTATTTGATTAATCAGGAAAAGAACTGCCAGATTACTTGAGGATAATTGCTGCTGCAGCTCTGGTATTGACTGCTGCAGTTTGTGGATTGAAATAAGAATGCTCCGAAGTTGAAAATCGATATATAAGCAGATGGTAAAACTTAAAAAGCTTTGAATTTAGTTTGGACAAATGTTGCCTTTTGAGTCCCGTGGCAGAGCATCCTTGCTCCTCCGGTGCAGTCGACCACCAGTAAAACAAATAGTCACAAGTGGAACACGTCAGTTTAACGGCTGAGGAAATTAGGGAGGGGTTGAGAGGGGTTAAGAAGCCCTCTGTGTTCCCACACAAACAGTCTTTGTCTTGGCTGTTCTCGCCGAGCCCTGCTTTCTGACTCTGGTAACTCTAGCACCAAGCTAAAAAGTGGCCGATGCCAAGCTTGACCCCTGACCTTTCCCTGTTTGGCACCTCTGTCTCATCTCTACAAGAGTTTCATGCCACTTTAATGTTTCTGCAACTCTGCAAAGGGGCAGGGAGAGACTTTCAGGATTGCCGAGCTCACCCAGGCTAACCTGATGATGAAAAATGATTTCTATTTGCAACATGAGTCATATTCAGTAATTACTTGAAGGGAGTCTAATACACTGAGCTTTAAATTAGTGCCAAGCCATTTATCTCAGTATTGATCTCTGCTGCAGTCAGACGGTGTTTATCCACCTGCCTTGATCAGTTTTTGTTTGAGAGTTTCCACCCTGTCAACTGCACAAAGCCGATGAAATCTGGGCACTTTGTCTGCCTGTGCCCGACTCTGCACATTCAGAAGTGCAATCGTTAAAATGCGCAGCTCTCTCTCATGAGACGGGGCAGACTCTTGAAAGGAACGCTGTGCTCCTCACCTGAATCAGCCTTCTTGGTGTATTTTTTGCTCTGGCCTCTGATGATGAGGATGAAGACAAGGAGGAGGATGAAGATAAGGCCCACCAGAGCGATCACTACCAGGAACCACCACTCCTCGTAGAATGGAGACACTTTCTGGGCTGAACATACAATGAAATATTAAGAAAAGATATTCTTTACTACTACGTTTATATTTAGACAGAGAGTACCTGATATAGATGGAGAGGGGGCGCTGGGGGTCCCGTAGCCATAGTCATTGACTGCGATGACTCGAAAATCGTATGTGACTCCTTCACGTAACATCTCCAGGTTAAGCGTGTAGGACGTCACTTCTTTTGGTATGTCTTTGATGAGGATATCCCACAATCCTTCATCTGAAGACAAGGGGAGGAAATAATTGGACGTATGCAGATGCTAAAGGAACTTTCAGTCATTTGGTGTGGCTCTCACTCACCTGATGGCCTAGCTTCGATGACGTATCGAGTGATGGGGGCGCGGCCTTGATCGCCACTGGTCCAATGCAGGGTGAGAGCAGTGCCATACCGAGAAATGAACGGTTCTCCCGGAGGGCCCGGGGCACCTTGTGGGTGCAAAAACGGCAGATTGTTGCAATATAGTGTTGTGTGCATGTGTTTAAGACAGATCTGATGCCTGACCTTCTCCGGGACCGGTTGTGATGTTGGCCTCCACCTCGGGGCCGTAGGTGAGCGTTTTGGCCCGGATACGGAAATTGTAGGTGATGCCGTCTGCCAGGTCTTTGATCTTCATCCACAGCGGGGTGCTGCCCTTGACATCTACCGTCACAACCTTACTGACACCTGGAGTGCGAGGAGAGGAGTCTGTGCAGAAAACACTAAGACTCTAAATGCTGCTTTCCACAAGCGACAGGCAGAGATTTGTGCAGGTGAGCAGACAGATAACACATTGAAATTCAGACAGACAATCAAAGACACACACATTTTGCAGAATAAACAGAAAAGGACTATTATTACGACCCTTGAAGGAGAAAAAGCTCTCTATAGCCCCTCTTTTTACAGACTTGCCTGGGTCTATAAGTGGAGGGTTGTCTGCAGCTAGCATTCCAATTCTGTTTCCAATTACTCGACAAGCCTTGCTTGGATAACCACACTTAGCTAGTTATTAGTTTTGTTTTCTTTGTCATTTACTATAATTTATCATCAGGGCATAAATGCTACTAGAGGGCCGATTAGTCAGATTAGAGCGTGAGCATAAGCAGTGCGGGTTAAAACGGGGTTAAAATGCTGCATGTCACGACACACCGATGGTGTACCTCTGTTCAAAGCTCCAGACAGAGTTTCTTACCATCTATAGGAGTGCAGGGCTCATAAACCAGGCGGTAACCTTCAATGATACCGTTGGCCTGCTTGGGCTCTCCCCAGGACACGTTGACCGAGGTGGTTGTGAGCTCGCTGAAGTGGATGAAGCTGGGAGCGCTGGGGGCTTTTGAGAAAAAAGGAGTGGAGAAAAGTGTCGGAATGTTCAAAACTTCACATATTCATGAAGGCATTTGTAAATTCTCTCAGAGATCATTAGGATTCTGTCATTAAGACAAACTAGGACGCACATAAATAGGAGAAATAAATAAACTCATTGCTTATTTATCATCCTTAGCAAGCAATTTGAAATTCAGCAGTATTTATCTCTTGATATTCTTCTCAAGTAGAAATTAGGCAGGGTTTTCATAATTAAGAATAATTATTGAGCGCATGCTCGGCTGCTTAACATGCTCCAAATTCTCAATACATTTGAGAAAACTGGCAGCATTAAAGGAAGCGCTCATACTCCGTAGCAGGCGGTCGGGTATGTTCAAAAGACGAAGAAAACAGAGCGCCGGACAGCAAAAAGAGCAAACCCGTTGTACACAACCAAGATATGAACAGCGTGCACATGAAAGCATGCACACAATGAACAGACTGTGAAAAAGTCGAGCCAAAGTCAACAGAAGAATGCGCATAATCATTTTACGACCTTGAAGAGAAGCTGTGAGAATTTTGCCTGCTGACCCAACCCGGACCCCGCTAAGTGTCAGGATTTGCCTCGCTTCTGCATAAAAACTCACTGAAGCTTGTGTTGGCTCGCTTCCCAGCACCCTCTAGAGCAGAGAGCTACAATTCCTGCCTGTGTTTTAGAGTTCTTAGCACTTTGTACCCCTCGCCAATGTCACAGCCTCGGCAGGGGCAGGAAATGCACCAGAAATTTATACACTGAGCTGTTTTACTGCTTGGAAACCTGAAACCACAGAGAGGGGGAAATGCTTGGCCGAAAAACAGAGATGTTCTTTTTCTGCTGTGGCTAAATGGACCCCCGCGTCATCTGTTTCCATCCTTGACCAGAAGGAGACGCTCATGCTCTCGGAGGATGGATCTAGAGTTCAAATGCTGACAACACTCGCTGATGCGTATGAGCATCCCCGGTTGACTGCCTTAAAGCTGCAGTATTCCAGGTCATTAACTTCACTTCCGCCCACAGCTATAGGCTGGGACTCACCTGCTTGCTGAGTGCGCCCTCTAGTGGGCAGGGAGCGGGGCCCGTCGCCTGCAGCGTTGAAGGCGGCCACGCTGATCATGTAGGTGGTGTAACCTGTCAGGTTCTTCAGCTTCACCCCGAGCTCTGGCAAGAAGAGCGTTCGCAGGCGCTCCGTCTCATTTCGGAGCTGATATTCCCAGAAATACACCTAGGACGCCAGATTACAAGAGTGTAGCTTAAGGATGTTTTCAAATTGATTTTTAAGAGAGAGGCCTGAGTATTGATACCTTATAACCCTGAATGTCTCCATTTTGAGCATCAAGCGGAGGAGGGTCCCATGTCACATCCAGCTGCGTAGCTGTGGAGGACTGAACCATCACATTTAGGGGAGGGGAGGTCGGAACTAGAACGGGAAGACAAGTGAAACAGCATGAAACCAGGATACAGGTAGTCAAAATAATAATGACTGATCGACTGGTCAGTGTGAGGAGACACATACCCGCCTCCCCAACAAACACTTCCTGGGGTGCACTGATGGGACCCTCCCCTACGGCGTTGTAGACGCTGAGACGAACCTCGTAGCGTTTGTGCTTACTCAACTCTGCAGAGAGAGAACCCGGGCTGGAGTTATAACAACACTGTCTAGATAAAGGGAGCGAATCCACTGGGATCATGCGGTTGTCCCAGCAATATGACAGAAGGAACAAAAAAAAGGAAGAGTAGAAAATGTATAAAGGGTGTAGGGACATAAAGGAGTTTGTAGGAGATTAAAAAAGAAAGGCAGAAAGAAATGGTGGGGCAGCTTGAGAAGATTATGGTCATGTAGGGATGAGCAGCCGCGCATCAGCAGATTCAGATGAGTGGGAGTGAAGAGCCTCACTCTCAATTACCATTAAAACGGACACACAGTGAAACAAAAGACATACAAACAGATGGATAAAGCACCAGAGGAGGAGTGTGCCACTTACTGTCCAGTTCATACTGGGTGAGCGACGACTCGCTCAGGTTCCTGATGCTGTAGAGAGCTGGAGTTTGCAGAAACAAATTGCACATTTATCTCTTGTGGGTGCTGCTGGTAATAACAATGCCACTTCCGAAAAGCAGTAAACAAACCTGTTAGATCTGCCCAGTTGGTGGAGGGGCTGTTCACTGTGCGGACTGTGAAGGTGCGCAGCCGGTCGTAATGTAATTCCCGATACCTGACTCTGAAGCCCAACAGGACTCCATTGATGTGATCCTCAGAGGGGGGCTGCAAAGACGAGACACAATATC
Organism: Tetraodon nigroviridis; assembly: GCA_000180735.1. Lineage (NCBI taxonomy): Eukaryota > Metazoa > Chordata > Actinopteri > Tetraodontiformes > Tetraodontidae > Tetraodon > Tetraodon nigroviridis. The sequence goes on along the minus strand of CAAE01014626.1, from coordinate 83,352 downwards.
AATAAAATGAAATAAAATAAAATAAAATAAAATAAAAGTTCAGCATGCATTCTCCTGTTGAGTAATCCATCAACATACCTGCCAGCGCACCAGGACGGATGTGGTGGTGTGAGGCGTAACGGAGAGAATCGTTGGAGCTCTGTCTGGTGCTAGCGATAGATGGCGAAAGATAGGGAAAATAAATGGGATTTGCAGCTCACAAACCAACACAGCTGAGGGGAGCGATACATAATTCAAACAGTCTGTTGCCGAGCGGCGCCGGAGTAAACACATAGACTGTTGACGTAAAGTATTCACAGCACAAAATCCAAAGTTAAAACAGTGCTGTAACGGCATGCCGACAGGAGCGTCCCCGGTGTTCAACAGATCGCTGTTCAGGCTGACGCCTATTTTCTTTTCGCCCACGTCTCTTACCATCCTGCAGTGTAGTGATAGCCTCACTCTCCTGGCTGTACTCACTGTCCCCGATATCATTGGTGGATTTTACTCTGAACTGGTAGGAAGTAAAAGGCTTTAACCTTAAAAAAAAAAAAAGCAAACACAAATTACACAAATCTTTTCGGAATCAAAGAACAAAAGGAGCTCAGCCTTACCTGGTCACGATGTAGGAGTGAGTCTCGTGGCTCACTGAAGCAGAGTGGACAGTCCAGTTGCTGTCGGGCAGTTCTCTGGATTGGACTGTATAGTAACGAACTGGGGACAGGCCATCGCTGCCTGGTTCCCATGACAACAGCACTCTGCGGGCCTGAACATCCTCCTGAGGCACTACGGGGCGGCTGGTGGGCTGGGGTCGGGCTGAAAGGTGACATGTGCATTTAAAACCCAGGGCAGTAGCTGGAACGCTCTGCTGTCCTCTACGGGTACCTCTCTTTTCCGTCGTGACCACCAAGGCCTCGGCGGCCTCGCCCCAGCCCTTTCGGGTCTGAGCCGTCAGGCGAAACACGTACACCAGCTCTGCTTTCAGCCCCGTCGCCGTGTACTGTCGCGCACTGGGGCTGAGCACGTCGACGGTGGCGGCGTTGATGTTCGAAGAGTTCCTTCTGTATGTAATCTGATAGGCTGAGAATGGAAAAAGAGGCGGTTCAAATAGTGAACCGTCGACAAAGAGAGGACGGAATCGGGAGGATGTATGAGGATGGGCTAAGCTTACCCAGGATGATACCATTAGGTTGTGCTGGAGGCTGCCAGATCAGCCTGACCGAGGTGGTTCTGACTTCTGGGAAGAGGATGCCTACCGGAGGGCCCGGCACTGTCGTACAAAAGATAACCAGGAGTGTGTTACAGGCTGGTTAAGGAAAAAAAAAAAAAGAGTCGAATTTGTCAAAACAGCATGTTTACCATCGTCCAAGGTTCTCTCCAGAATGGACGGTGAGCTGCTCCTCCCGTCACCAATACGTGTAAAGGCCAGGACCTGGATCTCATACAGAACGTACTTGCCCAGACCAGTCAGCTGGACGCTGTGGCTGGTGTTGCCCTCCACAGACCAGGAGCTGGGGGCCGTGTCAGAGTCCTTCTCCTTGTAGACGACCTGAGACACAGCGTCAACGCTGGGTTACATTCTGACTGCTTTTAACGCTGTTTGAGATGCGGATTGTCTGCTCTGATGATAAGACCTTGTATCCCAAGATGAGCCCATTCCGATCAGCGTGTGGGACTTCCCCCCACCGCACCAGGATGCTACTAGAGGTGGTGGCGAAGGCTGACACATTGGCCGGACCGCTGGATGGTACTGCAGCAAAAAGATGAAGGTGAGTGCATGGCACACCCTTCCGCCGTCCCTCATCACCCGCATGAATTTGGCCCCACCTGACTCCCTGGTCCTGCCATGGACCGGCTGGCTCCAGGGTCCAGACCCAATTCCGTTAATGGCCTGAACTCTGACCTCGTACTCAGTCCACTCCTCCAGGTCCTCGATCGTGAACTCCCTCTCCAAACGGTCCATGATGACATGAGAGAGGACCCCGCCTTTGGAGCCCGCCTTCCAGTACTGCACCCGGTAACCAACGAGATCTGGGTTCCCATTGTACTCCCACTCTGGAAGAGGCTGTGGGGAATTAAATTTTAACTCTCTGCTCTAAGAAAACATTTCACACCCCTCAGCTCACAAAAATGAGGGAAGGTTGGAGACTTTAGCCGAATTCTGCAGTTTGGGCAGCGGCTAATGCTAAGTGTGATTTAGAGTGATTTCAAACAGGAGTGAAAGGAACTGATGCAGGAGCTGTTTACAATTAGCATAAAAATCTCTCAGCCGCCAGAGTTGCTTGTTTTCTATGAGGCATCTTGTAGTTAACGCTTGCACATAATTTAGCATGATAAGTGAGTGTGGCAGAAGGTTCTGATGTTATTGTTGCCACAGGTTAGGTGCCTTTTAATTTTTGAAACCGAGTAACCGCCCTCAAGCACACAGTCGACTTTTAAAACCTGGAAAATTGGCAGGGTTATCCCACTACAGTGGAGCAGTGATGGTAATGCACAAATGTTACCAAAAAAACGATCAAGGGTGAAATGAACTCCAAGATATCATTATTGGACGTTGTCTTAAGTAGCTGTGAAAGTAATGGAAGCTGGCAGAGGTAAGACTCCTGCCCTCAGTCCCACAGAACCAAGAGTTTTGGAAATTTAGATAATGATGATTGTGAGTCAGATGAGAGGAAAGCAGCCAGTACATTAAAAGTTCTTTTATATCGCTGGTTTTTATACATGAAAAATTGGATTTTAATGGGCTAAATTAAGTTGCCCGAATATCTGGCTCGATAAAGTACAGCTTAAAAATGGTGGATCCGATTAACATGCAGAGAAATGTTTGCCAATACAGTCGCTAACATAATTTTTCTTTATTCCAATGGAACAAGAGGACATAAAAAGTGATTTTTATGCACGCACGCACGCACAAACACACACACACACACACACACACACACACACACACACACACACACAAACACACCCATAGTTCAAGACTGAATAGCAGTGACCCAGACATGGAATTAGATAAAAGACCAACAACAACAAAAAAAAACCCCTGATAATCTTACTCAAGTGTACAACTTACCACCCAGCGAGCCACAGGCTGGTCTCGCTGGCTGTACGCAGCGTCACGTTGGCGGGGGAGACATCTGGAGAGGCCGGCAGTGTTTCGATCTTTCTGGAAGGCTGACTTGGGGGACTCGTTCCCCACGATGTTTACCTGACGCATTCGGAACCTGGAGCAAACAAAATGTCAAAAAGGTGGGTGTTTAATCAAGCTGCTACAGCAAAAGGATCTGATTAGATGACTTTGAGATTAGATAATGACGCCCAAAAGGGAAGTAGGTCATTGTGACGGTAAAGAACAGGAGCTATTTATGAGCTCGCCTGGGTGAGTTTTTTTCAGAACACAGATGGTAATCACAGATAAATATGAGGGTTGTTAGGTTGTTTTTCTTCTAATGCAGAGCGTTTCAGAAGGTCAAGGAGCTCGTTTTTGCTTTGGCAAAGCAGCTCACCTGTAGAAGGTGTAAGGGTTCAGGTCCAGGACCTCCAGGGATCTGGCATCAGGTTCATTAGACAGCTGATGAACCAGCAGCCACTCTTCATTCTCGCCTATTACGCCAATCTGGAACACAGCAGAAGAACATCAGCAAATCAACAAATTAACCGTTGTCATGGGCAACAGCATGAGGAGAACAGAAATGTTCTAATTAGGTTTAAACAGCCGTTGAGCATCTTGCCTGGGCCTCGACAACCCAACAGGAAATGGAGGTCTTGCCATCATAACCAGGTTTGAACTGCAGGGTGACGAAGCGGGGCCCAATGTTGGAGATGGCCAGGTTGGTTGGAGGACCAGGCAATTCTGGAGAAGGACAGAAATAATAAAACCTTTAAGGACTTGGAAAAAGACTATAATCAAGTCAGGTGCTTTGTCTGACCTGGTGGCACCCCGGAGGAAATAGTGGAGGCAGAGAGCTGGCCCTGGCCCTTGGAGGTCATGGCTGCTACCTGGATGGTATACGTGGTGAGGGCGGTCAGCCCTGTCACTTTGTACTCCTGGGTAGAGTTGGGCAAATAATGTGTCACCCGTGTATTGGTCCTGTTGAACTCCTCCCAGGAGATGCGATAGCCTGGAGGAAGAGGAAGAATGAGGAAGGAACGTTGGCAGAAAGAGGCATGCAACTTGTTAGCCAGTGAGAGTTAATGGTCACCTGTAAGGAGACCGTTTTTTTCCTGTGGCTCTTTCCAGCTGACTTTTAGTGAGGTGTCCAAGATGTCGGTGAAGCTGAGGTGTCCCACAGCACCGGGGGCTGTGAATAGAACACGGAAATAAACACATAGCCTGAGCTGGTAACTAGCTAAGTAGCTGCACATTCAGCCCAACACCAGAGGGGAACACTCACTGTCCTCGTGGGTGCGAAACCGCAGAGGCGGGCTGCGTGGGCCATCTCCAGGGGTCGTGAAGCACAAAACCGAGGTGTAGTATTCAGTGAACTTTTTCAGGCCAGATATGTGACCAACATGAATGCTGTCCTGGAAGTTGGGACGCACGGTGACCATGCTGGCCTCATTGGTACGACCGGGTTCCCATGCCAAGAGCTGGACGTGTTGAAATGGAACCAACACATTGGCATAATGAGTCCAATACACTTCTATTCTGAGAATATGACGATAGGCTGATCTGCCTCTGGCCACTAGAGGGCACCAGTGGGCAGGAGGGGGCTGTTCACCTTGTATCCCTGGTTGATGCCGTTGATGAACTGGGGGCTGGGAGCACTCCAGGTCAAACGAACCGTGGTGGAGTTGACGGCTTCAGCGTGCACGTTTCCTGGCGGCACAGTAGGTACTGGGAAAATAGGAAAGGAAAGAAAATTGAAGCCTCACTTTTAGTGAGTTTTAAATTCCAGCTCATTTAGGGAAGTGAGGACATGCCAATCAATCTGGTAGCCTCAAGCAGCTTCCTGGTGTGCCCTGCAGCATGTTGTTTTATGTAAGCAGCAAATTCTGGTGCAACACCAGAACTGCCAGGGAGTCATTCCTTAATGAGTCTGATTGTCCAGTGTTTGTCCTTACACCTCTCTGCCATCCTCTCCTCCCTTTCAGCGCATTTGAATGCACGTCGCGAACTGCTCTTGCGCCCCAGATGGAGTGAGCGACGGAAACATCCAATTAACGGTAGCGGAGCTGAACCGCACGGACGCAACCGTACTTACTCACTGACACAGACTCGAATCACAAAAATGATTTTATGCAAGGGTGGTGACAGGGAATTAGAGTCACGATTTTTGCCAAAACTTTCCAGGTATTTATATTGGCTGACTGATTTGGACCTGCTCATTATGAATGATTTAACACTGGGAAATCTATACATACATAAAAAAAAGGCCCAGCTGCTTTTAATATAAATGAACTAGAGAAACCACTAAACATGTCTGCGTATGGAGCCACAGCAAAGTGCAGCGTAAGGATAATGGGTATTTTATAGTATCCTAAAGTGTCTGGCTTTTTTTATTAATGCAAGCCTTAATAAATTAACCTCTACACATGTACGCAGTTCCTAAAATGAAGGTGAAGTGAGAACATCTACCCTCTAATCACTGAAAGGTAAGGAAGGAGGAAACCTGGCAGTGTTCTCTTAAAAGTGCCTATTGAGGCTGGTGAAGAAGATCTCTGCCTGTGCTGAGAATTCTGCTTGACGGGGACTCTGGGACTCGGGGACTCAGAGCAGCCTGGTAAACCTTTCAACGCTTTACATAAGAGGAAATCAAACCCTGGAACTGGGAGCGATGTTCTCTTTGTAGCCTTTTCAGCAGCAGACTTCTGAACTCACTTCAGCAGAATCAATAGAATTTTACCTAAGCTTGGCCTTCCGGTTAAAAACTCTGCACCTCACTCTGGAGTCTTAATGGATTACTATCTAAAACTGCTTTAAAACTCGCTTTAAGACAGCCTAACTCACATGTTCTCCCCGGAAAGTTTGGAATAGAGATGCAGGAGAGAAACGCCAAGTGGTAAAATATGTTAGAGATGTGGGGAACTTAATGACATTTATAACTACATTGCTCGCCATGTGCGGTTAGAACAGCCACCAAACGGAGCCGAACAACATGTTTTTCACATTTAACCAAAGAAAGGGCTCTGAAAAGGAAGAAGCACGCATTCACTGCTGTGTCACGATCATGAAAAACCTTCAGTTGTGTCACAAGACGAGTTTTGTTTCTCAATCCACTTCTCAAGGTCAGCGAACAACTGGAGGAAAAGAAAAACCTGCACAGCAAACACGGCCATGCAGTTTTAATTTGATCACCTGAATCAGACAATTGGATTAAATCAGAGTCAAAGTTTTTGTGCCGCAGGCTCAACAATAACCAGGGGACTAGGATGATGATGCCGCCGGTAATGAACGGCATTTGTTAAACCAAATAAAGCCATCTCATATTTAATGTTTGGCTGCCGGCATTGCTGATGCGCTCCCTGGGAATACGCGATATTATGTGAAGCTTGACATGCTCTCTTGCTTTAATTTGAAAATCCAATGTTTTATGTATAAGTGCTTGTAAATGCTGACACTGGGTCTCCAGAGAGACGAGTTACTGCTGTCAGTAAAGTAGCCGCTGCGGTTTCAACAAGACAATTGGTTCTTTTTACTAAGGATGTTTGTCACTATTAGGCAGAGGAGTTTAATTTAGCCCATGAAAAACCCAGAAAAGGCTGATGAGGTCTCAGGGAAGGAAAAAACAAGCCGGCCTCACCTCCTTGCAGGGTCCATTCGGTGACCTTGTGGCTGTAGGTGCCCCTGCCCGCTCCGTTGTAGGCCGCGACCTCGATCTCGTAATTGGTCCAGATGATGAGGTCCTCCAGCAGCAGGCTGTTCTGGTCTGGGTTGGTGATGTTTTTCATCTGGCAATCAACTGGAAGCCCTGACAGGCAGTACCTACAAACAGAGGGGGGAATCAGTCGAAAGGGCGCGGGAGACAGAAGCCACGCGGGCAGACATAAAAACGAGCCTACGGAGCGCAGATCGGAAGAAAAAAATAAAGACCGTCTCGCGAGAGCTGTGCTAAAAGAGAGGGGACGGTGTTTAATCGAGACCAATTATTCCATTGCAGCGCGGAGTGTCAGATCAAACTGGAGCGAAAGGAGAGGAGCTGACATGACACCTATTATCACGTCTGAATGACGCTGACCCAGACAGGCAACTGTCGCCTGGAAGAGAGCAGCTCTCCGTACCTGATGATATAGCCCTGGAGTGGACCGTTCTGATGGCTCTCAGGGGGTGGTTGCCACTGGATCATGATGGACTGATTGGTCCGGCCACTGGCGATGACGGTCTGAGGCGGGGCACTGGGAGGCTCCTCGGGGAGAGTTAATCTATGGCCGCAATAAGAAGAGGTGAAAGAAGAGACGGCGTGAATCATACATGAATTATCTGCAGTTTCGCATATTTCAAACCCATTTCATCATATACTCCAGATCATTAAAGCCAGCTTTCAGTGGTTTTTGGAACAGCATGAAGGAAAGTTGGGACCCTCGTATCTCCGTCCAAAAGATTTTCTCTGTAACACTGTCCGCGGTGGGACGTCTTTCTGTGGCACGACAAGGATCAAAGTGGTCTCGGTGAAAATGGAGCAGCACAATAACGACGCGGTGCGAGGTGGGAAGGGAGGGGGTGGGAGGGAGGGAGGGATGGGGCAGAAAGCACAAAAGAAATCCAAGCCAGACTTTTTCTTCAAGTCAATTTACGATGACATCTTGATTTTCTTGAAGCAGCATTCCGGAGGAGATGAAGTGCGGTGTTTAGGATCAAAGAGGCGTGTCTGAGGGATGCCTGAGCAAAGCTCTCATTCCCCCTCCCGTGGTGCGCTCTTATCTGGGCACATACGCACGGGAATTCCGCTCTGTGAGCGATAGCGCCGCGCTAAAGCCTGCGTTGCGGCGCATGGTTTGTGGTGTATTGCCGTTGCAGAAAAGTGTGATGATAGCGTCAAGTCACATTTGGGCTGGTGCACGCACAATCAAAGCTGGCATTTACAATCATGATGGAGGCCCAACACTGGTATAGATACCAGTCATCTTCAGATTCAGATCTTTTGAGCCAGGCTCATGCATTCACTCGTTCTTGAATAATGCTCAAAAGACGATACATTTAACAAATTTTTTTTTTCATTTTATATAGAAACTGGAAAAATAGAATGAGCTGAGAGGTAATCATTAGGCATAATTATGATCTTTTCTGTATTCTGGTGAAGAGCATTTACTCCACTCCCTGCATGGAAGCCGTAAAGCTGGGTCAGCGCACCCATCAAGTCTTCACACAGAGAAATTTCAGCGTATTCACAGTTTCATCTTTAAAAAAAAAAGGCTCGTTCTGAAGCTGACTCATCCCTCAGTTACTCCCACAGGAGCGAGGACAAGAAAATAATCAGATTTCTTTTTTATTAAACTTTCAGGACCGTGGGGGTGAAGAACGCTTTGTTCCAGAACCGCAGAAACGCTGCCCAAGCACATTAGATTACCAGACTAGCGGCGGCGCTTGCCGAACGAGCGCGGTACGAACCGGTCGGTCTCTTTGCTGAACTGGCCTCTGCCCACGTCGTTGACTGCGCAAAGGCGGAACTGGTACGAGCGGGCTGGGATCAGGCCGCCGACGGTGACCCCCGTGGACTCCGGCTCAATATTGGCGAGGAGCACGGTCCAAGGCGCATCTGAGGCAGGGATAACAGACACAAAAGTAAACTACCCTCACAAGAGCGTTTCCATCCTTGAGAAATTTCACTCCAGCACTTGAAAACTGTGACTTAAATTCACAAGGTCTCTGTAACTATTGTCACACACTGTTGTTTCATTCCCCTAATAACGGTGCAGCAGGCGTCGGAAAAGTAATTTATTTTATGCACATGCCCTCTAAATATCAGATTGGAATTTGTTCGGCAAAAAATAAATAAATGAAACTGCCAAACAGATTCCATCTGCATTATCACATTTATTTTCCTTTCTGGTTGACGTCTTTTCAGTTCCAATGAAAAATGGATCAACATTTGCTCTCTGAGGGTAGAAAACATTTCAACTTTTTTTTAAAATGTTATCAAGTCAGAGAAAGATGAGAGGCCTGCGCACCCACGTAAGAAGCTCTCGGAGGGATACGTTCAGGTGAGGCCACTGAGGAAAGTGATCGTCATCGCTTAAAGGGGGCGCGACCAAAGTTAGCAATGGAACGCAGCGTAAAGAGACGAGCGGGACATTTCACACTCACTGTTTTCTGAGACCTCCAGGATGTAGCGGATCAGGGGGCTGTTGCCGTCAAAGGCCTGGGCCCACGTGAGGTTAATGGCTCTCTTCTCGGTGGTGCTCAAAAGCGCCACTGGATTCTCTGGAGCGTGGGGAAGCTGCCTGTACGCACAGACGTGTGTGAAGAGAAGGAGAAAGCCGTTGGAAAAGGACCAAACAATGAGCGAAGGTTAAAAACAACGCCTGTCTATTTCAGCGTAACTATAAAAGAGAAAGGGAAAGAAAGCAGACCTGACTCTGAGGTGGGCGCTGCGGGAGTCATTGCCCCCCACTGAGGTCACCCTGCAGGTGTATGTCCCGATGTCACCCGACCACGTCTGGGAGATGTGCAGGGTCCCGTCGGGATCCAGCCTCAGGCGAGGGGACGCGTTCACGTCGATCGCGGTGCCACTCTTCTCCCACACGTGCCTGACAGTGATTTAAAAGCATGGAAGTGTAGCATCTACGAGTGCTGTGTGGCTTACAGGGAAGCAGCTGCAGACGCCACTGAAAAGCCACTCAGGATGATGGCGTCGCTCTCAGAGAGACACAATCAGGCATTCGGTGCTCCTTTACGTGTTCCAGTGTTGTCAAACACCCCAAAGCACGTATGGAGGCCTCCCCCCCACCGACACTAACATATGCATTCACACACTAGAAGCTCTTATGATTAATGGTGAGTGTTTGGGCTGCTCAGCTAATCTCTTTGCGTTGCGTTTAATTAAAGGCGCTGTCTGAAGTTATTACTCTGTTTACATATTCATCTGTTTACCCTGTTTATCTGATCAATGCCGCGGGCCCACAGGTGACAGCCACTCTAATCACTGGGCTCCAAAGGCATCACTCCACTCCCTCGGAGACGGGCGCCCGGGCCCGCACTCCATCACGCTCGTGCTCCGTGAAGACTGGGAGGGAGGGGGGGATAATTCCTCAATCAGTTTCAAAATCCTCCCACAGGAGGCCGTCTGCGGGTGGATAAACACGGCAAGATCGCTGGCGGATTTCATAAACTAATTACGTTCGACATTGACACCGGCGCTCACTAAGATGACGTACAGAAGCGGCTGTTTTGTGTGAGGAGGTTGGAAACACTGGGAACCCAGGTTTAGGTAAACCTCTGTAATAAGAATTTAAATTCATTCAAAAATGGTGTTGAATAAAACATTTGCATGAAAAGAGTTTTATATCTTTATTGCTAATATTGGGAGCACTGGGCCGTTCCGTGCACCGCAGAGCTGTTCGTGAGCGAGGCTTACCTGACGGTGACGCTGGGATCGTGGGCCACGCCGCAGGCCATCACAGCCTTGGTGCCTTTGATAACACTCTGATCTTGAGGCGGTTTGGTGATGCGTGTGCGCGCTGTGGACACAGGTAGTCACACACACACACACACACACACACAAAGGAGGGCGTTTGATTTCATCGCTTTGCGCGGGTGGAAATGGAGCCAGTCACACATTTGTTTATGCTGGTGGAGGATTTTGCGATGCTAATCTGAATTTATGCACTGAAAAAAAACCATCGCCACTAGGGGCGGCGATAAAGCCCCATTACGCTGCTATCGACCGGCGGGTGATATTTACTGAGAATTCTTAAAGAAAACATCAAAGCTGGGACTGATGGTGTGCTGCTCTCTCCGCATACATGAATGATGTCATGGTTACCCCAGACCAGCAGGTCGGCCGAAGCTTCGTCGATGCCCCTGGAGTTACTGGCCATGCAGGTGTAGGTGCCAGCATCGGACAGGTGGGAGGGGCTTATCAGGAGGCTGCCGGACTCCAGCAAGGTGAACCGGGGCAGCTGGACCGAGCCGCTGGCCAGGACACGTTCGCCTACGCCGGGAGAGAAGAGGGAGGAAGAGGCGTTAAAGAAATGTCAGGAATCCAAGCAGATATTTCCCAGAGCTGCTGCCTGATGGTGACGAGTCCAAATGCAGCGTAATGAACGGCGTTCTGCCTACCCACGCACCTTTCTGCCAGGTGATGGCTGGCCGCGGGGCCCCGGAGGTCTCGCAGTGCAGGATGACTGACGTGCCGTCAATCACGGCGCTGTCAGCGGGGCCGGCCGTGATGTTCGGGGCGATACCTGCGCGGCGGCGAGAAATAAAGACAAAAGCGTGGAAGCTGGAAATGATCAGGTGAGACGGATGAGATAATGAGAGATATAAACAGCTTTCTGTCTAATGAAGCAGGCGGCAGCTGAGGGCTTAGTAGGCTCAAAAAAATGGTGTCTGTCAGGTCTCATTTTCTGGGACAGCTCTGACAGCCTGACAAGGCTACTCCGTATCGCTGGCTTCGCTCCGGCTGCTCAGGCTCTGATTCAAAAATAACCAATAATTGCCCGAGCAGCCGAGGTGACAAATCTGTCAATGGGAAGAGATATATAGATAGATAGGCGTAGGAGGCAAGACAGAGGGGGAGAAAAGCGGATTAGAAAGAGGATTTAGGAATCAAAAAGGAGGGAGGGGAGATGATGGGAATGAGGCAGCAGATGTGAAGATAGCTTTGAAGAAGCTTCTAGGGGACCTACTTGTGACAGCCAGGTAGGTGTTTGTCTGGATCTCTCCGGCCAGATTGCGGGCGAAGCACTGGAACATGCCCGTGTCATCCGGCAGGAGACCGTTGATTTGCAGGCTGCCCCCGACCAGCACCCTGTACCGGGGGATCTTGACCGGACTGATGGGCGCTGCGTCTTTGTACCACACGATATCTGGCTGCGGTGTGCCTGGACAGAGGAGAGGATTATTATTTTCCCCTTTGCTGCCACTGCCGGACAGAGAAAAACACAAAAATAAAATGGGAAAAAAAAAAATGTTTTGAAAAAAAGGCAAATGAAAGCAATCACCTCGCGCCTGACAGGGGATGTCTACCACCTTTTCCATTTCTGCGCTGATGTGACTCGGTGGCTCTTTGACAAATAAAGGGTACTCTGTTTCCAAAGAGGAGAGCGTTAGAAATGCTCCAGCAAAGCCTTGAAGAAGAAAACTCATCGTTCTCAGCCTCTGAAATGCTGCAGAACTTCACTCGGCAGTGTGCTCATTGTTCCATATGAACGATGTAAAGAGAAACAGCACTGGGCTGTTCTAATCCAGAAGATTAGAACTCTTTTCCGCATGAAGGAAGCTTTTTTCTGTTTAAATGGGTCGAACAACGTTTGGTCACGTATGAAGCGTACGTGAAAGGGGGAGTTGGCCTTAAAACAGCAGATGCTGACAGGCCAGTTGTCAGGCTGATGACATATCTGGATAATTCAAGATCATCTGACTGGAAAGGATGAGGATGATAGTGCTGTAGGTGGTTTACCAAGAACGTGGAGGAAAGCTCCGGCAGAGATGGATGGGATGCTGCTGCTGCGGAGCGACGCCTCACACTCGTAGTAGCCGCTGTCGCTGACCGTGGGCAGGCTGATGACCAGCCTGCGGCCGAAGTCGCGGATGCCTGTGCTGACCACTGCCCCGTCTTTCCTCCACGTGATGCTCATTTTGACAAGCGGTCTGGAGGAGGAGGAGAGATGGGGGGGGGGCATTACTCCTTTTTCCGTCCCTGTCGTTCCTTTTTTTGCGGTGTTTTTCTTTCTCCTGCTTCCCCCCCGCCTCGCCGTCTTTTTTTTCCCGCCTGTTTTCTTTCTTCCCTTTTTTTTTTTTTCCTCTCTTCTTCCTCTCTTTTTCTCTCCTCCTCCTCCCTTTTCCCTCTTTGTTTTTTTTCCCTTTTTCTTCCCCCCCCCCCTTTT
>CAAE01014626.1:55395-70336 GCA_000180735.1 Tetraodon nigroviridis | reverse complement strand
ACGGCTCCTCTGTGGAGATCTTCAGAACACCAAATTCCTTGGTGCCACCTGGAGGAGAACCTCACCTGGTCTCTCAACACCACTAAAATCAGCAGGGAAAGCCCAGCAGCACCTTTACTTCCTACGGAGGCTGAGGAAAGCCCATCTTCCTCCCCCCATCCTCACTACCTTCTACAGGGGAACCATTGAGAGCATCCTGAGCAGCTGCATCACCGTCTGGTTTGGGAACTGGACCATGGCGGACCGCAAGACCCTCCAGCGGATAGTGAGGACAGCTGAGAAGATCATCGGTGTCTCTCTAACCCCCCTAGTGGACATCTACACCACACGCTGCAACCGTAAGGCCACCAGCATTGTGGCTGACCCCACACACCCCTCACACACTCTCTTCACCCTCCTGCCATCTGGGAAAAGGTACCGAAGCATCCGGGCCCACACAACCAGACTGACAAACAGTTTCTTTCCACAGGCCATCAGGCTCCTCAACGGAAGGACCTAAACACACAGACTGCTACCACACAACATTATCTATTATTTATTACTTAATCCTGCTGCTAATGTTCTGGTTTTAGAGATAAACGTTTGCACAAATCATCCTATGCTGCCTTAATACTACTACTGGGTATAATGTTTACAAAGCTTACAATGTTACAAACGCACTGCCACTTGTACTTTACCGTGATTACCTCACAAACTCTGCGCAACATCTGCGCAACATTTGCACTGTAGCCTGCACTTATATAATATATATAATATATCTGCACTCTACTCCACTTTATTCCACCCTACCCCACTCTTAGTAAATCTAAGTCTACAGTCTGATTAGTCAGCCAAACTTTATTGATAGAACACAAACCAATGTTCTAACAACTCCGTTCACTCCCAAAACAAATGAGTGCATTCACAATACGGTACCGTACGGACTGACAGCTCTTACCGATATTTGCGCCTCCTTCATTGAAAACAATGCACAAATTAAACAAAAGCAACATTTGGGGGTCTTAATACACACACAAGTGGGGTGGGACTGGAATTTTTACCATTTTTACTACAGTACACAGTCTACGGTTTTTACCGCTCTTACTTCGGCAACGTCCCCTGACTACGGTAGCCACGGTCGATTACCGCAAATCCATATATAAGGCGCATCGGCTTATAAGGCGCACCGTCGGTTTTTGAGAAAATTCTAGGCTTTAAGGTGCGCCTTATTGTTGTGAAAATACGGTACTTTAAAAACAAAAAAAAACAAGGAAATGTTTTCACAACTTTGAATTTTGGTTTTCTTTAATTTACACCAACATTAGTTGCAAATGTAATTTCTCCACAGGTGATTGGTACTTTAAAATCCTATTTAGTGATGTTTTGAGTCAGTTATTAGTAAAATGCAACCTTTTTGATCAAATTAGATTGTTCCACATCGTCAAAATTTTTCACCAAAAATTTTACATTGAACCAAGAATCAAAATCAAATATGTAGCCTAAAGTGTATATCTTTCTCTAAAGTCTTTTAGACTAAAGACCTAAAGTCTAAAAGTACTTTTGCAATGTGGCATTTAAATCGTAGCGCCTGTTCTAGTGACGTAAATGCATTCCTGCATCTGAAATTGGATCTGTTCTTAAATTCTTCTAGGACAAAGAAAAAAAAGGACACTAGTTGTGACAGTTCTTTTGATCTATGTAAATGTCAATACATGGACTAATTCTTTCACTTTTCTGTGACAAATTAGTTGCTATTTGCTGAATTAACCATGCAATTGTTCCCATTATCCACATGCTGCTTTCCATACCCAGTCCTTCTGAGAAACATTTTTAAAGCTTTACTGCTTAAAAAAGTTGGCTATTTTTCTTGACATATTTTATCAGTTTGTAATTTGAATTAAGTATTAAACATATAAGTACACTGTTGGTACAGAGAAAATTAGGGGCGAAGCACTGGAACATGCCCGTGTCATCCGGCAGGAGACCGTTGATTTGCAGGCTGCCCCCGACCAGCACCCTGTACCGGGGGATCTTGACCGGACTGATGGGCGCTGCGTCTTTGTACCACACGATATCTGGCTGCGGTGTGCCTGGACAGAGGAGAGGATTATTATTTTCCCCTTTGCTGCCACTGCCGGACAGAGAAAAACACAAAAATAAAATGGGAAAAAAAAAAATGTTTTGAAAAAAAGGCAAATGAAAGCAATCACCTCGCGCCTGACAGGGGATGTCTACCACCTTTTCCATTTCTGCGCTGATGTGACTCGGTGGCTCTTTGACAAATAAAGGGTACTCTGTTTCCAAAGAGGAAAGCGTTAGAAATGCTCCAGCAAAGCCTTGAAGAAGAAAACTCATCGTTCTCAGCCTCTGAAATGCTGCAGAACTTCACTCGGCAGTGTGCTCATTGTTCCATATGAACGATGTAAAGAGAAACAGCACTGGGCTGTTCTAATCCAGAAGATTAGAACTCTTTTCCGCATGAAGGAAGCTTTTTTCTGTTTAAATGGGTCGAACATCGTTTGGTCACGTATGAAGCGTACGTGAAAGGGGGAGTTGGCCTTAAAACAGCAGATGCTGACAGGCCAGTTGTCAGGCTGATGACATATCTGGATAATTCAAGATCATCTGACTGGAAAGGATGAGGATGATAGTGCTGTAGGTGGTTTACCAAGAACATGGAGGAAAGCTCCGGCAGAGATGGATGGGATGCTGCTGCTGCGGAGCGACGCCTCACACTCGTAGTAGCCGCTGTCGCTGACCGTGGGCAGGCTGATGACCAGCCTGCGGCCGAAGTCGCGGATGCCTGTGCTGACCACCGCCCCGTCTTTCCTCCACGTGATGCTCATTTTGACAAGCGGTCTGGAGGAGGAGGAGAGATGGGGGGGGGGGAGAACGCTATTTTAATGTGGATTCATATTCCGTTTCAAGGTTACGCAGTGCCGAGGGAGCGATGGAGTACATCTGTCATTCTGATTAAGCCTTTGAATCGGAGATAATAGTCAAATTCGCAACTGGGGCCGAGAGGCGGTGAGAACAGAGCAGCATCTTGGAATCAAAGGGAAGAATGGGGAAGAGGTACGAAATAAGACACGTACAAAACGCTCCTCCATCATGTTCAAACAAAAGATTTGGAGAATCGTTTGAAGAGCAGAATATCAGACACAGCGCTGGGATGTTTTGATAGGCTGTCCAAGTCTGTCTGTGTGCATCTGTGCACTCTTTGATGTGCATGAATGTATGTGTGTGTTTGTGTGTGTGTACCTTGCATTAGCAACACACTCCATGATCGCCTCGTTTCTTCCCATGGTCACGCTGGTGTTCTTGGGAGGAATGATAATAGCTGGGGCGATGGGGTCTGCCGGCCCGCCCACGTCTACGACACCAGGGAGCAAGGAAGGAAGGAAGGAAGGAAGAAAAGATGAGAAAATCTAGAAGCCATATGCAGCCCTCAAATTAGACCTGGATGCTTAAGCATACTCTTTCCGCACAAAGACTGACAGTCTGTTGCCCCAGTAGGCAGGTAGGCCGCCTGCTGCAGAGCTACACTCCTGTCTTTACTTTAGGTTCACCCAATATTTCCAGAGTGTTAGCCCAGGTGTTAGACGCCATTACGTAGCATAATTGAGACAAACACAAAAGGCAATTAAATGCGGCACCATCATTCACGGGTTTCACAAAGCCCCCAGACAGCCATCGATTCGCTGCCCTCAATCAGTGATCTCTCTCCGAATCTGATCCCCCGCCCCCACCTCCACTTCCCGGGAGCCTGGATTTGTATCTGTGTGTTAGCGTGATTGGGAGTCCAGGGCCCACTGAATACGCATGTGTGCGTCTGATAGTTTGTGGAGTTTTTCCAAGGCTCACACTGGTTAATAGGGTAACTAATTGGGATTTTATTACCATGTTTGTAATTCCTCATCAACCCGTTTTATTTTTTCCAGGCGGCATCATGACAACATTTCCTTTACAAGCCCTGCCTGGATGAGTTGTAGTCCTAAAGCCCCTGATTCTGGAATCACATTTTTTCTGTACAGCTAATTAGGTAACGCTAAAGCTCAAGTTTTAGGCATATCCCACACTTAAGCCTAAATATACACAGGTGTCACTTTGCAGCGCTAGTTTATTTCGCTGTTGCACCTCAAAAAAAGAATGCTAATATTGTAAAAGTACCTCTCTGGAACCTGAGCTCAACCTGACTGCAAAAGAAATGATGAAATTTACACCTATGCTAATTTATGCTCCATTTTTAATTAACATTCTCTCAGTACTGTGTATTAATTTAGTCTGTATATTTGCTAAAAAAAACTAATACCGTAGTTCTTCTGGAAAGCAAAAGATCATCTAAAGCTCCCGAAGGAAACACCTACAAACTTAGGCTATGCACAAAGGTTTGAGGGCAGTGATGCTAGCATTGTTTTAAAAATTGGATCAATTGTTGTGTACAAAAGAACCTTTCAGAGCTGTATCTAAAAATCGCCAAGACTCGCTGGCCGGCTAGTATAAACAGTAACTTGAAGCTTTAGCGACACCAAGAAGTAAAACAGTGAAGCCAAATCAATTTGAAAAGTTATAATAGAGTCAAAAAAGGTTTTGTGAGGTCTGGGGAGAGCTCACAAGCGGAGAAATTACTGGAGGAAATATAAAGTATAGATATTTCAGTGATCCGTGATACTCTTTTTGGCTAATTAACGGCTGAGATGTAGAAAGCTGGATTAGTGGGAGTCTCATTGTTTCTGAGATGCTGATACTTTTATTAGAGGAGGCATGAATTTTGTCCCAATCAGAGCTTTTACTTCACATTCATGAATACCACAGTTAAATATTTGCTTAATTGTTGCATTTGTGTCGCTTATTTTTAAAAACTCACATTCCACAAGGTTTTGCTGCCAACGTTTGCCCTTGTTTGCCAGCGGAAAAGTAGTAAATCCTTTTGACTTCTGCAATAACTTTCCTAGCGAGACGCGATTTGTTCTCTGGCAGATGCTAATTAATGGAGCGCGCTTCCCAAACCCTCGGTGCTCAGAATACGTCAAGTGTGTCATCTTCTAATTAAACAGGGAAGCTACACAACATGGTGACCTGCATCGTAAATTGGGGCATTGGGCAACTTATATGTCACCTTGCTTCTGTGCATCCAAAGACAATCAGAAGTCACTTTTTAGGATGGGGCTAAACTCAAAATGTCCGCCCACGAGGAGGATTATCCAGCTTTTACTTTGTTTTTTACCATTTCATTATCTCATTTGTGGGGTCCCTTTTGAACCCCCTGCATATTTTCCCATTTTCAATTCCCAGCAGAGTTAATCAAATGAACAAATACAGCTGTAAAAAGCTTATTGACTTTCAGATGCAGGGCGGCGCCTGTGTGATCCGCAGATATTGGGCCCTATCTGTTCCCCGCAGACCGCCGCGTCACTAAACACGGGGGTTTTTTATGAGTGTGGATCCAGCAGGAGGCTGATAGCAAACACGTGCGGCTCCACACGCCAACAGGTGAAGTCTCCTATCAGTGAGTTAAATTATGCACGCTTGAACTTGAAGTTATAAACTTATCAGATTTGCAGATGCCAAACAGCTGCAGAGCACACTCCTCACTTGAATGTGCGGCATTTATCTGTGCAGGTACAGCAGGAAGAGCGCACAACCTCATTTGAAAGGGAATGAGCTCTATTTGTAAGAGAACCTGACCTTCTCATCTCTGTGTGTGTTTGTGCAAGTGTGTGTGTGTGTGTGAGTACGTATGTGTGTGTGTGTGTGTTTGTGTGTGCCTGTGTGTGTTTATGTTTGAGAAATCTGCTTTTTGTAAAGAGCAATTAAACCCAGACACGGACCGTCACAAAGGAGCAGCTCAGCGCGCCTGATGAAGGTGATTCACTGCTGGAGTCGGAGGTGAGAGGAGGAAACCAGAGGATGGATGGTGTAATGGGCGCCATCATAGCTGTGCTAACACCCCGTTCAAGGTGCCCCAAAGCTCAGTTTTGCAGTATATAGGAGATATAAAATATGACTGCAAACAAAACAACACCAACAACAAAAAAAGCTATTTTCTTGTCATTTTCAGGCCAACTTGTCATACATCAATAAAAAACCAAACTACACTTTGGAATCTTTTCCACAGTCCCAATAAGAAAAATCTGATTCCTGGAAGTGCCGCTGTGCAGTCTTTTCTCTGATGGAGGAAGTGATTGCTGCTCTTTCACACCTCTTTTTTGGCCCCTCTGACTCAAAATACCAACACTGTTTTTCAAAAACTATCCAGATTTATCTCCAAGTTGGACATATGCTGTAGCGTAAATACAACAACTAGGTGGCGCTGTCTAATCTTCTGAGCTCTCATCTATTTAACATGTTAAGATATTTAATAAAAACATTTCAAAGTAGGAATGAGAATCTTTTTGAATGTGTGTACTTACTCTCCACTGTTAGTGTGACAGGCTGGCTGGTTTTGTTCTCGCCGTTCTTGTCGTTGACTGCCTGCGCGTAGTACCGGCCTGCGTCGGGCGCCACGGTGGACAGGATGACCAGCGTGTTGTCCAGGGTGATAGCGCTGCATGCACGGCACACACTTGCATAAGTTTAGCAAATCTTATTAAACTCTGCAAAACATTCAGTCTCATTCTGCTCACTTAACAACCCCCCTGGTCCGTTCAATTTCAGGTAGTATCAAATGCGCTTCAATGAAATCAGGGGCCGACAACTTGACTCCCACTTAATCAGACGCGAACACGTGTCCGCCATCTGCTCAGAGGCATGCTTCTCATTAAAAACCAGACTTTTCCCGCAGTCGGTAAATCTTGTGGGCATATTGTCACAAGCAGAAAATACCCATGAACTACACTTAAAAAGCAGCATAAACCCAAATTTTTACAGCCTTTTACATTAGGCTACTGCGATTGTAAATGTGTCAGTTTTTCCGTGATTTAAGCTGAAGTAATCAGGTATTTTTGAGACCAGTCGGCATTAATCAGAGCAGACAAACTGATTAACAGCTCAAAGGACAAGAAAGTTAAATACATAATTCACAGCAAAGCTTAGCATTGCTGCCCCACTGACGCCCCTCTGGCATCTTTTATAGATTTCAGACTCTTTATGCAATAACTGCGAAAAACTCCAGTTAAGTAAATGACCTGAAAAACACTAATAAATCCAGTCACAGAATTCTTGTGCATGCCGTTGCCAGGACGACGGGTCATCGTCGGCCCCGGTTGCTTGCGAGGGGCCCATTAAATGCGATGCGACACTAAGCACTCCACCACATTCAGGCGCTCTCATCTGCCATCGTTTGTCTGATCGGTTTGGGATAAACACATACACTTCTGGACATTTAGTAGCTGTGGCACCTGCGCACGAGAACACCGATACGCACATGCGCCTGTGAATATCAACACCGATGGAGTCCAAACAAGCAATAGAGGCGCGGTGTCCTGTCAGCGCTTCTTATTGCCACTGCACAGACTTTGCTGCCTGATCTATGATGAAGGCTGGCGAAGCGGCTCTCGAGCAGGTCCATTTAAAGGCAGAGTTTTGCTTTCTGTTCTCCCAGCAAGACCATGCTAAAAGTCTCCGTGTCGACATGACACCACTGAATTATTGATGTAGGAGGCTGTTTTTTTTTTTTTTAAGGGGGGGTTGTTTGGCTCGTGTCTCCTGCTTGTGTGCTAAATTAAAATCGGGCCATTACCTTTGCGGTATCCCTTGAGGAAAAATGCATATTTGAAGCCAAATAACACAAAGCATAAGAAATACTGGCGCGCACAAAGTCCCTGCTGTGAATGAGCGGCCTTCCAACCTGCTCATATACATGAATCACCAGCACTCCTACACACAGATTCACCCTGGGGTGAGCACTGTCAGTCAAATATATTATCAATTGAGGCCTTTTGTCCAATTTTGTCTAATTGGTTCCCCTGCTGCTTGCTCCATCTCTACCCTTCAATCACTCTGCCTGCAAAGTCAATAGGGGCGAAATAATAACCTGCTTTATGACTGGGTAGAGCCTCGCTGATGAACACGGGCTCTGCACCAAAATTTGCTCATAAACCTCCGCTCGGCTCTGACATGGTGTGTGAGGAGACAAATTGAAGAAAATCTGCCCGCAGTGTTGTACTCCCTGGTCTGAAAGAGGTTTTGCAGCATCTGCAGCAGCAGCACGGTGTTGCGCGACACCAGGCCCCAAACGGACCGAGCCAAAGTGTGAGAACACTCACATGCGGCTGCTGGAGGGGATCTTACGCCCGTCCCTGAACCAAGTGATCTGAGGCCTGGGGAAGCTGTGGATCTGCGGCGCCTTGATGAGCGCGCCCTCACCTTGGGACACAGTCTGAGACCTCTCGCCCTCTACAAATCCGCCCATATCTGGCAGAAAGGAAGCAAAAGTCACAAGAAAGAGAAAATAAAACACCAATACTTAAAAGGAAAATGTTGACTGTGCACCAGCAGAGGGGATAAAGAAGAAGAGCTGTCATTATTGCACCTTTGTCAAACTTTAAGCCTCTTTTCTGTGTGACTCATCTGCATACTTCTTTATCAACAACCGCTTCCCTCATTCTGCCAAAACTGTGCAAACTTACAGGCAACTTGTACTTCTGTGGTCACTTGCATGATGGCGCCCACCCGGTTCCTCACGATGCAGCGGTATTGGCCAGCGTGTGCTCGGTCCAGCGAGGGGATCAGGTACCTAACGGGCACATGCGACACAATCTACCGTCAGTCATCATCAGCATTGAAGTATCGGTTAGATCATCTGTGTCTGGGTTTGAATAAGTTACGCCTTTAAATTGCGACCACCATTTTGGATGATATGGTGGAACAAATGAATAAATAAAAAACAGTATTTTTCCATTTTGGCGGAAGGATCACCTCTCACACGTCCATCGCTTCCCTGATGTGCACTGGTGCTAAATGGTGTGTATGAAATCCCGGCTGCACAACCCCAGAGCTGATTCGCTGTTAATTGGTTTGCTATTGCCACTTAGTAGTGTGCAGTCCGTCCCTGTCTTGTTCTACTGCACTGCAAACCGGGGAGTGGGGGGGGGTGCAGCTGATTAAATGGATTCCAGTTCTCCTCTTTGATCAGGAGTGGTGAAGAATAACAAGCAGTACTGGAGACTAAGCCACGTGAGAGCACAGCCAAATGCTGAAGAAGGAGGGAAATGGATAGGCGAGGGGAGCGGAGGACGTGAGCGAGGGAGGAAGGAAAGACGAGGGGAGAGGCGGGGAGTTGGTGCGGTCAGTGGGAGAAATCAGACAGTGCCTCCTGAGAGCGGCTGTGTGTGTTGAGGCGGCTGGTCAGATGGTAAAAGTCCAGAAAAGTGCAAAACTTGCCGGTGCTTCAACCTGGGTTGTGTGATTCCGGTTAACACTGACACGCACAAACACGTCTGGCTGAAGGTTTGTGCTAGGTATAATGTTTAATGATGTTTTCCAAGGCTTGAAATTGAAAGTGCCCAATGGTAACTCAGTGAGAACTGTACCACTGACATTGAGAAGCCCTCAGAAATGTTAAACTGGAAAGAAAAAAAACACACTTTTGTTGTGGTCGCCAAGACAGTGGTGAAACACAGACAGGGTTATGTGCCAGCACCATCTCTGGGTGTTGAACACAGCGTGCAATACAGATCAGGGTAGATCTGAATCCCCTGAACACAAGATGTTCCGTCTCGAGGGAGCCGCACAGCCAAATTAGACCTGAATAAATACATAAAAATGAGTCCTGAACGCAGATTAAAATTAAAGATATAAGCTGTTAAAATTTCAGGTGAATGCCACAAAGGTGTCCTTGAGCAATAAGCTAATTATAGTTGTGGAATAACAATAAGAGAGGATAACAATAAAAAAGTTCTGGCACCATTTCTCACCTGTATTCTAGGGAGAAGCGAGTAAGCTCGGAGCCATTGTACAGCCATTTGAACTCCAGGGGCCAGCTGCCCTCAGCCATGCAGGTCAGGACCAGACGGTTTCTCTCCAGATGAACTTGGGTTTGAGGCGGCTCCATCTTGAAGTAAGGCGGGACGTCATCTACTGGAGAAAGGAGAGGACAGGCAAAGGACGTGACATCCAGATGGAGGCTGAAAGCCGCAGCCATGAGTGAACCGCAGTGAGCCGACACACAACAACCGAGTTCACAGGAAGCGAGGAACTCCGAACAAGCTGTTTCCACTTTTTATTCCCAGCACTGATTGGGAACTTGAAGGTCAACAGAGAAGCCTGCCAAAAAGTGCCAGGAACAAATTGTGGCTCGCTCCTATTCCATTTAAAAATGCACTGGCAGTAGCATTTGGAATGGCGGAGGAGCAATTTGTGCAGCAAAGTGTAAATGAACACTTCCATACCTGCAGAGCAACAGAAAAGATGACAAGAGCGAGAGAAAAAGGAAGTGAAGAGAGGGGGCGAGAGGGAATAGACAGAAAATAAAATAAAAACAGATGAAAGAAAAAAAATCTGAAAAACGCAAGCAAGTAAAAAGAAAAGTAGCCGTAAGGTGTGAGGGCTGCTTTAGAAAACACAAAGTTTCCTTGCCTGGAACCCTTTCTGTGACAGGATGAGTTATGCTCTGTGCTTTCCCTCATTTATCTTTATAGTTCCCTAATGCAGGAGATTATACCAGCCCCATCCGCAACGCTGCACACAGGCTGCACAGCCACAGAAAGCCTCTAAGGTGAGACGCAAGGTCCAGGGTTGAGCCTGGAGACAAAGTGCTTTCATTGGACTTGATGAAAAAGGCATGATCAGGCCTATTGATCTGTCTGGCTCACCAGCCATGGGCGACACTGAGCCGATTGGGCCGGTGTTTGCGGCAGGCTAATTAAAGTCTGAATTAATAGTTGGAGTAAGCCACAAAAGCCCGGAGCATGCCCGAGTCCGGGGTTTACCACACTGGCCAACTCACTCCCTTGGCTGATTACTCTGTCTCTCTTTCTCTTTCTGTCTCTCTCCTTGGCTGTTTGTGCATTCATAAGCAAGCGAACAGTCAAGATTTATGGTAGCAAATGCAGAGGATGGTGTAGCAGAGCTGGGTGAATGTGAGGCCGTCCTCACAGGGCAGGGATAACAGAATATTCCATCTGACTGAAAGTGTAAAGAAAAGAATGACTACACTCCTTCGTTTTACACCAGCGCCCGTACGTGCGCTGCCTATATGAGCAAACGCCACTATATAAAACACCCGAAGACTGCATCTTTTAACCCGAAATATCACAACACACTGTTAACCCAACCCACCACAAAGCCCAAACAGGCTCTTGAGATGGATCTTGGTCTGAGCCTGAGCTGAGGAGCCATCTTTGTATTCCCTACAGCACTGGCTACAGGAAAGCTGGCTTTACCGTAATTCTATCCACTGGTAAATGCAATAAAGTGCACACACACGCACACACCAGTCACTTTCAGCCGGTCCGCAAGCGTACACGGCAACATGCATTTGTAATGCACCTCCGCAAACAAATCACCATTAGGGACCTGGTACACCCAAAGCTGCCTCTCACACTGGACAGGTGAAATGCAGCCACGTGGTTTTTGAGTGTGCGGTAATGAAGTGGCTGCGTCTTTCTGCGTTGCTGGTGTTCAGCTCTGCAGCTCCGAACTAATTCAGTAGATAAGTGCATAGTGTGAGCATGAATGAGGTGGCAGAGTGAAATCAGTGGTTAACATTGCAGAAGGATTATAATCAACATTGAGTTTCACGCTGCTAAACTGGAGGATGCTACGTGAATAACTCTCCATGCAGTAATCGTCACTGAAGGACCCACTAGGAACATAAATGTCTCCCGAGCACTGTCGTTTCTCGCTGCTGAACAAAGACGGGGCCAATTCCTCTGCACACTGGACTCTGGGATCTAATGAGTTTCCAACAGAGAACCTCTTGTCTGACCCTTATTCTCCTCTTCCTCTTTATCGCTGTGCTTTTGAACTTCACAGTGAACCTCTGTGGCTATCGCCGCTGATGGGTCTGAGACACCGCGTGTGTGCAGTTTCTCTGTTTCCCTGTTTCATTTGGGTGTGACACTTGGGTCTAGGCTAGCTGCTGTAACATTAGAAGCACGTTTTTTGTGCAAATTTGGGTTTTCTGAGTGCTCGTGCCAGCCACTTATCTACTCAGATACAGAAATGCAAAGCTATGTTGATATAGGAGGAGGGAGAGGAGGCTAAAAAAAGACCGGATGGTGGTTCTGGGTGGGATCGAAGTCACCACGACATATACCGGTTCTTGTGACATCTGACTGTGGACAAATGTGGTAAAAGATTAAAAGGCAGCCTGCCTGACAAACACGCAGAGCGCGCTCCACACGCCTGGAGGCACCACCACGCACGTTAAATGGCTGGAGGACACGCGTGTGCCTGACTGCAGGTAAAATAATTCCATGAAGAGACAGACCTGCTGTTTAGAGGAGGAAAAAATAAAAAACGAAACAAAAGCTGCCACTATAGCGGTGACGAACAAAGGGACAGCGGTGAGTTTGGCAGGTGCGTGGCTGCAGGGTTCACTGGAAACCCAGAGGGCATCCTCCTGGACACGGAGTACCCGCAACACAAATGAAAGCCTGCTGAAACGGGTCAACAGATCGACAAAAAGGCCGGTGTGGAAGGCCCAGGAGGGCTTTCGTGCTCCTGCTGTGTTGAGCAGCTGCCCCCAACCGTTGAGCTGCACCTCCACCGCCAATTCACTGAAGATATAAAAACACCGTCTTCTCACCTGACAGCTGAGGTTGAATGGTGGCAAGGCTCCAGCCGAGTCCCCTGCAGCATACATGGAATTTTAATGGCTGCAAAACAAAGACTGCAGGAACTGGAGCTGTTTTAAAAACTGAGGCCCGTTTTGTTCTCTATTGCACCACGCTGGCATGCAATCACACACACGGTACGCACACTGGACTCCTATTTCCTTTGTTTTGCCGGCTTATTTTAAACCTCACTTTTTTGCCAGCTCCTTTTTACCAGCAGAGTTCTTGGTGCTCGCTGACACCCACACGAGTGTGTTACTGCTGCCTGTGTGTGAGAGGATTACCGAGAGATGTATTTATAAAAATCATCTCACAGATTGTTTAATCTCATGTTATTTCATCAGTCTTCCTCTATTTCTCACATGGGGAGCTTTTAAAAATAACCCATGTGACCTTAGACTTTCCACTTGAGTCCAAACAATGAAATAAAACTGTGCTGGAGGCCAAAAATAATCCACATTCAGAAGGGATTCTCAATCTGGACCTGCAGCGTGTGGGTATTGAACATTTTTAGAGTAGTGACAGGATGAATTTAACAACGAGAAGAAGATGCCACCAAACCAAAGCGAGGCAACAGCGGTGAGGCCACATTAGCGAAGTTAAAAATATTTGGGGCTTTGTTTGGTTCAAAAAGCTATCGCGACTAAAACATACAGTAAATATCACAATTCTGGGGATACACTGATCGGTACAAAATGATGACCAAATATGCTTAGGGAGAAATACTGAGTTAGAGGAATAAAAAAAAAGAAATCTTTATTTTCGAAGTTTGGCTTCAAAAAGATTAATTCAGTAGAGGGGTATGGTAAAAAAGGATTGTAATGAGCAGTGTGACTTTTCCGGTCTTTTTCAAATATTATTGAAAGTCCATTTTTGCTCTCCTTAAAAGATCTAAAACTGTATTTTTATTTCAACTGCAGCCTGTCACCTTTTTCCATTTTGCACAGTAACAAAGTAAATAAACACCAAAACAACTGTAAATTGCTACAGCTGTATTGAGTATGATCCGATTTATTTATTGTCTTATGCTTTGATATTGCTGTTATCGTAGCATTAAAGTCTTCCTGGCTTCAGTTCCCAGACCATCGCCGAGGAGCAGAGGGCAGATTTATTCACCTCCAGGGCTGAAAGGGGACCTGCAACAACCGTCTTAATGCCAGCAGTGGGTTGCAGAAACAGCTCTGCTCCTGCTGTCTTCAATAACTTTCAAGCATAAGAGGCAATTTATTAAAGCCGTCTTTGTCTCCGTGTGTTGCTGTGTTGCCTGTTACTAACTCACTCGCTCACCTGGTGCGCACACACACTATGTTCGCCACTACGCCGCACTTGACACGCCTTGCAACACTGCTTTATCAGCTACCTCGAGTCTACTTCACGGCGCAGTGTGTCATTCGGGGAAGTTTAGTGCTATCATTTAGCTCCTCTGATTCGACTTTAATGTGCATGGCGGGTCACGGTTAGCCTTTTTGATAGGGGTTGTGCAGCAGTCATGGCTGTGACCTTGGCCCGGTAATGGCCCGATGTTGATTGTGGAGTTTGTGGGGAGTGTTAAAAGCATCTTAAAAGCTGATGAAACACCTCCTCGTCTGGATACGCACACACACACACACCTGGCCGGTTCTGCTGTGTTAACGTCCTTAGATGCGCACACACTCGGCGGTGGCAGTGTTCGCGCCTGCACACCCGCCTCGTTCTGAAGGTCAGGCTGATCCGTCACTCTGCCGCAAGCTGCTGTCACCGTGTCAACAGGCACCCCAGCAGTTTACACTCCATCGCTTTGGCGAGCCAGAAAGCGGGCGAGCACGGAGAGAGGGGCCGTGTGCACGTCCGGCAGAAGAGGCTGGCGTAAAGAACACACGACGGGAGGAAACCGGGCTCAATGATAAAACAAAAAAAGGCAACTAGGGAGAGGTGCAGCAGTGAAAGGAATAGGAAGTATGTGAGTGGTGGTGGTGGGGGAGAGGGGGGGTGTCCTCCAGCACCGGGCAGCAAGGTGAAGCGACCCATTACTGCCATATCCAAACAAGCAGGCCGGGCCAGAAAGACAGAAAATAGATGGAGAGCCTCCATCTACACCTATATTCATTTCAAGAAATGGCCCATGTAAGTGCTGGTCCATCAGCCCCTCCCACACTCATGCACACACACACACTTATGCATACACACACACACACACACACACACACCCACCCCTCAGGTCTGCATGTGCAACACCGCCTTCCTGTAAAGCACCAGGTTAACTG
>CAAE01014626.1:41720-55360 GCA_000180735.1 Tetraodon nigroviridis | reverse complement strand
AAGTGAAGCAGTAGATCCAGTCAACAAATGGAGATTTAATTAGGAGTGAAGACTAAGCGGGAGACCAGTAAATGGGCAGTAGATTGAATTATCTAGACACACACTATTTCACAGCCCCCCTCCCCCCCACCACACACACACACACACACACACACACACACACACACACACACACACACACACACACACACACACGCACGCATACACAACCAGTCTGAGGAATTCCTCACTCCCTCACTCCTCATCCTAGTGCTTGCTCCTCCGCTCCGCTCTGCCTGTCTTCTTTTTTGATTACTTCCTGTCCATACTTTCAGGCTTTACAATAACTATTTCTTTTCTTCGTTTCCATGGCCATCTCGCTGTCTCGACAGCCTTGATCTCTCACCATACAGTAGTTTTCCAACTCAGAGTCTGCATCTGCTCATCAGCTATCACCCTTCCTCACGCTTTCGCGGGGCAGCTCTTCTTCTCTTCTCTCTGCCCTCTCTCCTTTTGCTAACCTCCTTCATCCCCTCTGTAGCCCTCGCTCCAGAGTCACCCGCGCTTCACTGTACGGAGCACCGTGGGACGTGTCTGCGATATCCAGGAGCCTAATTAGCGAGTCCAGCTCCTGGCAGAGAACAAAGCTCAGAGAAGCACAGGCCCAAGGCCCGACGTCAATTAACGAGACCTCACACGCCCACAGCCTCCGCCGCACGCCCTCCGCCACCGTCGGCTCTCCAGTCGGCTCGGCAACAGTGGGGAGGCCGCAGCAGAACACCCGTGGCTGGGTGTGTGAAGAGATGTCTTTAATCACCCACGGATAAAACCGGGGTTCTGCTGTGAATCTATCGTGTGCACTGGCGCCGAAACCGAATCACTGAATCAACTCACATACCAGCTCGACTTTCTGGCAACTTTCACTTCCCGAAATTGATTTTTTAATTTCTTTCTTTCTTTTTTTTTACAGAAAGTGATACGAGCCGAAGAAAACAGAAAGCGACTGGGGCTTTCCACCCGGAGTAGAGCGTGCGGCTGAGATCACAGCGCCATTTCCCAAGAGTTGCGGAAGCGTTTCGAGATGTGATGTTTTTTTTTTTTTTTTTGGTGTTTTTTTTTCCCCTTACCCCTCTTCTCGCAGAGAGCTGAGCCTGATCTCTGAGAGTTAATTGACATTGTTAAAAAAAAGAATGGAAGCAACAAAAAAAGCTAAACGACAGTAAGTGGAAGAAACGGCAAACTAGAAAAAAAAAGCAAGGCGTTAAGAAGAGGAGGCGGGCAGCTTTTCTCCAGGCATGAGAAGGTTGGAAATAGGCCTAAGTGAATTTAGAAAGTAGGGCAAAGACTAATGGTGGAAAATAAACAAACGCGCTGAAATGTGAATTCCACAGGGCCCCAGGTCATTAGAGTTAATACCGCATGCTACGCCATCTGCCGCGATTGTTTACACTAGCCCAGATAATTAGAAGCTAATTAGTAGATGGTATGATGGGGAAATATTACTTCACACGCGTTAAGATGAAGACGATCAGGATGCACCTGCTGATGTGCGCTGCCTGTCCATCCTCTGAGGTCCTCGCTGATGTCAGGCTAATTTAATTGCCTCTGGCTTCAGAAAGACTCTGCTTCATTCCCTCCCACCATTAACATATAGATGGAGTTGTACTTTTTTAAGAAGCCAGTCATCTCTGCTCTTGACATGACAAAAGCCCGTCACCTCCATGGTTTCCCCCCCCGCCCCTTTATTTCCTGCTCGGCACGACAGTGTCTCTGTGGATGTGTGTCTGTGTATGAAATGCGTGTCTTTGTGCAGGCTTCTTTTCTGCACTAGCATAATATTACAGACTAGATCCAACCTGCCGCGCTGCATTCGTGCTCCTCTCCAGATGATCCTTTTTCAATCTGGGAGTTGCAGCAAGACCACCGGCATGCTAATGGGGTTTTGCTAGCTGTGTGGCAGCCTGTCATCGTCAAATATGCCCGCGGAAGGGCTCGTGATTGTGATTGTTATCGGCAGAGAGCAGGGGTGCCATGCGGTGAGTGGCAGGGCTGGCAGTAAATGCTAATGGCGAAACGCGGCTGATAAGGTGAATTATTATCTCCCTTCATTACATTCACCCAGCTTGCCTGTCTGACTTCCTTTTTCCAGGGCTGAGCATTTAGAGACAGAGTGTCACCTGCTCCATGATAGGGGGTGCGGGGGAGACTAAAAATTGACAGCGGTTTGAATCACATGTGAGCAGGCATTTGTTGGCGAAAAGATGGAGATGACAAATGAGAGGAGATAATTGGCCGAATGGAATTTTTTTTTCTGCGGTGGTTTAGGCGGATGGTTGCAGCAAAGCGGCGCGGCATCAGCACCTCGGTGAGCCCGGCAGCCTGCAGGAACACAGCGTCCCCATTCCTAATTGAGACCTCTGGAGTGGGAGAGCTGACAGGACAGAATGTGTCACATCTCTCTCCGTCGTATAACAGGGGACCCTCTGACCACTATTTTCTGCCATCATCTGTGCCACAGCACCATGTCCTGCTCTGCGCCAGTGTCATGGCAACCCCTCTTCCCCGCTAAATCCCTTCCTTTAGATGGATCTTCAAAGACTCGTTCAGCTTCCAACACCCCGGAAGGTTCTATGACCTCTCAGAGAGAGCAGCCACCTTCGCTGGAGATGGAGCGCGGCAAAAGGCCAGCAGGCATACAAAGATCTCACCACCGTGACAATATGCTAATGGCGCTTTCAGCTGGTCGCTTACATGACTTCACATCGCTTGTCTCAATTACCGGATACAGTAGGAGGTGTCAGGTTTGCAATTTGAATGTGGCTACTGTGGAGGAAATTCATCGTCACAGGCACTAATTGTTGTGCCCTCTGCACAAAATCCTCCAGGAAAATTTATTGTAAGAAACACGACTCGTTACAATCAGCTGAACGTAATAGTATCCTGTGTGAATACCCTGGAATTATGCATGTGTGAGAATGCAATTAATGAATAATGACTTGAAGCTAATTTTGACACAGCAGAGAATTAAAAATGTGTGTTTCTCTTCATTATCTGAACCCACAATGTAAAACAACAAAGTAAACGCTTGTATATTCAACTCTGCACCTCGCTCTAGAGTGCTTCACATTTATAAGAAATAACAATACAAAACCACTAAAAACAGGTGAAGTTAAAAAATAAATAAATCCACGACACCCCACTCTGTAATGTCTTATATTCAAATTTCAGTAGTAAAAGATTTGGGGGAGTAAAAACCAAGGTTAGCTTTGCTTTTTCACAGTCTTATACATATGGAAAAGTACTTTCTAGCACGAAATAAGAAATTACAACGGCAGCGGTTTTAGCGTTTGCACAATGTCACAAGCGGCGTATCCTGGAGGTTATCGCTAGAAACATAGAAATTTGAATAGAAACTCCATCATCTGCTGGGATAATGTATTCCGGGGTCAGAATTTTTTTTTTTTTAACTTGTGTTTTTTTCTGCACATTCTGAATACACCACTGTTTTTAAAACAGCAAAGAATACTGGTAATTTTCCCAACCGTTTGCTATGAAAAGCCCGCAGAGCTGTGGAATCGATGCTTGTCGGCTGCAATCACACGCCGGAATACGTGCGATCAAATCGCTCGAGTGGAGGCGTGAGTGATTTGAAGGCTTAACGCAACTCTTCACACGTGGCGTTATGGCCAATCATTTGCATCATAAACGTCTGTTGGATTTCCACTTTCGGAAATGGATATCACTTAATAACCACCTGACAGACAGCCAGATGGGGGAAGCAGAGTGGCACTTTTTCTTTTCCTCGCCACCACATTGGTGTTGTGCAGCAATGATGGGCCCTTAATTCCATACTGCAACATCTATAAACCCCACATAAACAGACATCAAATGGCTTCTTTTTTTCCCGAAGCTCCATAATCCCGGGATAATCATCACGCACAATAAGAAGAGTGTTAGAATTAGAAAAACCGCCCCAAATGAACATATTTACATCAACCCCATTAGTGACACGCTGCAGCGATGTAGCTCAGATCTGTTGCTGCTCTGAAATGTGGCTACACACTTAAGAATTTTATTAGAACCACTTTAGGGCTTGCGATGTTGTGGCATGTAATGGGCTTTAACACACATGTGATGCTGCGGATTATCGCTCTGGATATTAATAAATCATCTGTTTTATTTATTACTGCTTTTTACCATTGCGGGTAAATGGCATATGTAATCTCTGGATTCAAAGGCTTTTTCCCTCTGATGTGTGGCATGAGCGTTGGCACAGATGTTTGTGCGAGTTAAGTGGGGCCTTGTGTTGCGGTGTGCATATGTAATTCTTCCTATATGAGATCCAGCGGCTTGATGTATCGGAAATGTTACTCAGATTTAAAAAACGTGCATGTTCGCCAGCGCTTTAATGACAGACAGATCAAAGCGCATCATGTTTCTGGCTGATCTGAGAAGGGATCATTAGCGATAGGTCAACGGGGCATCATTAGCCAGCGTGCAGCCCCTCCAGCGTGTCTGCCTGCACCTGCATGGGCGTGCGTACACACCGCCGCCTGGTGATCATCAAGTGCATCCATGTTACTCTCTGATCTTGGCACAGCATGTGGGAGGAACAGGGGTCTCTCCTGTGGCCCATTTCCCAACAGACAAATGCAGCTCCAGCAGCGAGAGCTGGACTCATCTATTGCACCTCCTGCCTCCATCAACTCACTTTCTATCTATTTCGGCCCAACAGGCTGCTCTTGGTGGCTGAAGCTCATTGGGAAAGCGGCGCCTTGCTGATTCAATGGGCTCTGGAGGATTCTTGACAATGACCAATTCACTCGTGACTGTTATTCATCACAAAACCTTTCCAGCTCTCCAATAAAAACCCACCACCCACCTTTCCTAATCTGTTTGGTATTCTATAACAATCCATCACCTCCCAACGGCACGCTACCAAATGCGACATGCACACATGAACACACACACATACACACACACATCACTTTTATCTTACGTCTCCACTGAACAAACTCTTCCTCTCCTCAGAGATTTGCTATTTCGGCGCAGGGCTATTCTTCTTCTCAGCAGTTTCACATAAATTCTTCCTCCCTTTGAACATTCAGATTCTCTCCTTGCCTCCCTTCTAACTGCCTCAACCGCAAACTGCTCTTTTCCGCTGCCAACTCAGCCGCTCTCCCTCCGCTCTCACCTTCAGATGCCACCCATCCACCGCCTCTATGCCTGACTGCTTTGACAGGCCCCAGATTCGAGCATCTGGGGGATTTCATCCGTCTGTGGAGCCCAGGCGGCGAGGTCCATTCTCCAACCGCCGGACGCGAGGCCCTGAGCCACCGATTAAAAAGTCATGAAGGCTTTTAGGGGCACACAGGGCTACGGTTTCCCGCTCATCTGTGGATTTGCTGCCTGAAAATAGCCTTTGTGTTCCTCCAACTACAGCAGAAGATGCAGGGGGTGGAGGGAGGAGGTAATCAGGAGATGAGGAGATGCAGAGTAACAGAATGGCGACGTGTGGGCCTGTGGGCTCTTAGGCAGCACCCCTCGCTTCCTCCAATTAAGCACTCACAGACCGTCTGTCATTGACCCCCATATGAACATTATGTTCAGGTTTCACAAGCATGCGTTGCTACGGCAATTTTAAAGCTGCGGTTTATCCCCTCTTATTGTTACTGCTATTGGAGAACCGAAAACATGACTGGTAATAACAAAAATCTGACGCTCTGGTGCAAATCAAGATGAGGTAACCGTTAAGGACAGGTCATACCTAATGATACATCTTTGAGAAGAGACCTTCAACAGCCTCTAAGCAATAGTTTAGTCACAACAACTGCAACCATTCATACCATTGTCACAAATAGCAGCCAGCCACTAATGGAATCAATAAAACCTCGCAAATATTTACAGGACAAGAAGGCCTCAAGGCAATCAATTCCAATCTATAGGACGACAGAAGGTTCTACAGTGGCCGTGTTTCAGGTTAGACAAATCAATAAAGTCAGTGCTGAAAAGTGGGGGGAAAAATACAACAACCCTATTGTAGTGGCACCCCTCAGTCTTCCATTCACCCCCGCCTCCGCGAGTTTGACATCACTGGCCGCGCCTCCCAGCAGGGATCGGGGAGCGGCGGGAGAGTGTATAGAGAGGAGGCAGGAGGCGGCTTTTGAAGTGCGGAGAAGCCGGTGGATGTGACAGAGTGTTGAAAGCCTGGAAGATAACAGCATCTGCTTCTCCAAGTCTTAACAGGTAGAAAGGTAAAGTGGCGGGGTGGAAAGGTAAGAGGGACAGGCGAATCCCCGGGATAATTGGATCTAAAAACAATGCTGCTCAGTCTCTGCATACATTTGCAGGCGGTGCAGAAGGCGGACTGAGTGACGGAGAGCATGGCACGGAGACAGTGCACAGAATAAGAAGCAGGCTGTATAAAAAAAACAGATTGCTTCCATTTCTCTCTGGGGCCAGATTTTTTTAAGCAGGAGGTTGTAATCCCTAGTTTATGTTCTGTAGTAACTAGCTCAATAAAATATATCAAGCCGCCACATAAAAAGGGAATTAAACAGAGTATATAAAAGTGTGTCAGGGTGGCAGAAAGCTATAGAAGTCAAGACCGCCCAGAGTGATCACGGATTTATTGCTGCATTGATGCCCGGCGGCACATCAACGAGCGCAAGCGACTTGTGATAAATAGATGTTAAAGTCTGGCTTTTCCCAGGTAAGAACGCCGTTACTGGGCCTCGCTTAGATAACGAGCAGGTATTTGGAGGGAGAGAACAAATGATGTGGAGCGTGGCACTCCCACTCCTCTCCTGCTTCCTCTCTCTGCTGCTACATGCTGTGTTTTCATGCACGGAACTCCTAGAGAGAACAATCAGACAGAACTACAGCTTCTGCCAGCGGCTATCTGCATCTCCTTAACAACACCACCTTTCTTTTTGTGCTAAATGTGCGTGTGTGTGTGTGTCTCTGGGTGACACAGAACTCCATAGTGTGAACATGGCAAACCGTTTGGTGGCTTCAGGAAATGTGTCTTCAAAAGGCCAACACAACACAGGTGGGGGTAACAGCAGCGGGAGGTGTCGTGGGTGCATCTTACTGCCCCGGGGCTCCGTAAACTCCATTCCTGCTGTCTCGTCACTAAAAGTGTTCGCTTGTGTGAGCACGTCAAATCAGTCATATGTGCATAAATCATTTGCCCCCGGCGTGGCGTGTGACGCTTGTGGTCAGTGCAACATGCAAATCTGATAAATCGCCCCATCCTGATGTGAGGAATGTTTCGCCGGGCGGCTCGATCCATTGAACTCTTCAATTGAGCTGTGAGAAAAATCCATAAAGCGTATCAAACTGAAATTGCGCTGGACTGAAAGTGTGAGAAAAACAGGGATGAGATGGATGCAGAGAAAGAGAGAGACTGACCGCAGAAAACTTCAGGGGCCCGCTTGGCAAAGCCCCTGGGGTTCTGACTGCCAACTTGTGAAAAATGTCAAAAACTCGGCCCACACCAAAAACCCAAAAGAAGGCTCCTCGGCTCTATAAAAGCCCCCACCTCACGGGCTCTGCGGAAGAGAAAAAAACAGCCTAAATAATGGAGAGAGCAGCCTCAACTTTAACAGGGTCGCCCCCCCCCCCCTGAGGGGGGGGGGGACTCGCTCCTAACAATGACTCAAAGCTGTGGGCTCTGTGGTAACAGTCAGACGGTCGGAACAAAATCAAACTGCGGCTGCCTTCAGGAACATGGGCGGGAAGCTGAAAGTGGGGGAGTAGCAGCAAAAGCAGGTATGATCGCAAACAAAAACGCACAACGAGGAACAAGAAAGTTCCAGCTCACCTCCTCATCCAACCCCCCCCAGCAGCAGCAGGCATCAGACACATGTAGAAACAGGCAGCCTCCATCTTTCTGCTTTCTGGGACTCAATTTTAATCCCCCTGGATCAAAGGAGGCCGTCAGCTTTGCCTCTTTTTTCATCAGGCGGAACGAGGGAACAGAAAGGAACTCCTCTCTCTCCTCCAGGACTGCACGTCCAAGTCTGATCAATCAGAAGCCCACTGAGTTGGGCCGGAGTGGATCTGAGGGGCACCAAAGGGTGACATTCAGGGACCACAGCTGCACCCCGATCAGCTGCTTTTTTCTGGGAGTGAGTCATTACTTTTTAGTGTGTTTGGTTCTGGCAGAAAATCGGCCTTAGTGCTTCCAGTCCCCTTCCCCCCCGAGAGTTTGGATGCTGGTGAAAGAACAGAATGGGGATCAGGCAGGCTTGCAGCACAACTGGGCCGCTGTTGTCCGCCGGTGGAGCATAATCTTCTTAATCACAACCTAAACCTGCAGAACAATTGACCCATTTTCCCGCACAGCTTCAGATCTCATTTAGAAGTGTTGGAAATTCCTCTTCAATCTGCAGTATGTGAGGTGATCACTTCTCACCAACCTGCCTCCGCAAGACTTTAATCCACTCCGATCTGATCCAACACACATCATCCAGAGAATATCATGTTTACACAGCAAGCACCGAGGCTCTGCTGGGCCATGCACTCCTACTTGTAATAACACTGGGACTCCTCGCGCAAAATAATCCAGTGCAACTCTTTACATTCTCGTTTATTACATTGGTACTTCTCCCAGTTACCTCTTGACCATTGCTGTTAATCCAACAAAATGACAGTGTGCACAAGTGCTTCAACAGTGCTTCTCATTTATGGTTTTGGTTCTGAAAAATTGGAATTGGAGACTTGGAGAAACACAAGTAAAAATAGACTCATATTTGGGATAAAAGTAATTATAGTTGCTGGAGTACTGATCACAAACTCACATCTGAAATTGGATTAACAGGTTCAACCCCTAATAAGAAAAGTCAAGGCGAACTTATTTGTGTGCCGTGTAATCACATTAGTGGCAAAATGACGCCCACCCACTACTGCATTTCAGCGTTGTATGAAATCGCTCATGATTGTGGCAGATATTTACCGGAGGGAGCGTCGCGTGTTTGCTGCACACGCAGAGAGAGGGGGGAAAAAAAAAAATCTCATTTAATCCTGTAACCGCAGAGCACTCAGTAGGTGCATATTTGGATGCTCTATGTGTGTGATTTGACTTGCAGGCTGTTCCATATTTACTGTGTGCAAGTAAGACGCAAGGTTGCATTTTCAGGTCAGTGTTTTTCAAAGTTTTTAGAGGGAATTTGAACTTTTCTCTTCAGCCTGATCAATATTTATGCTCAAGTTCAACATGGGTTTATATAATCTGTGTTTCTGTGCACATATTTATTAGTCTGACAGTCTGCCTCCACGGCAAAGGACAGGTGCTGCTGGAGGATTACCGCTGAGGTAGCAGCCTCCAAAATCAGGATTTCTTTCTTGACAGGTTGCCAGTCAGCCGCCATCTTCTGTTCTCCCCTTCTCCACTTTACCTACATCCCTGATTCCCGCCGCTTGTACGCCACCCCACCCCAACCTCACAGAAATAAGAACGAGGGGCTTTCTGTCGACAAAGGGGGACGCTGCCGTTGCTGTCATCGCAAAACCGCCCTGGTCGTGCGCGCCGGTCCGGACGCCTTCCTGTCAAGCTGTCACCGCGGCTCACAGATGAGACGTGGGGACTCCGCCGGAAATAAAGTGTGGCGCCCGTCTGATCTGACACCCCTATCGTCATGGTATCAGTCCCCTCGCACGCCGACGAGTCAGTCAGCTGGATCAAATACGAGTTACACACACAGACACATACACACACAAAAATCACCGCAAAGCACATCAAAAGGCTGCCCATCTACCAGTCGGTCTGAAATTAATATGACATAAGCATCTGATGCCAGGCCCGAGGAGCATCCCAGCAAGCGTGTGTCTGCATCAAGAGCTCTGACCTATATGAAACCGTCTGCTGGAAGTTAACCACCCCTCTCATTCTTTGTTTTTGCACACTCTGCCAAATTTTGAAATCTGGAATTACAACCACCAGAGAATAGAAGACATGCTAGACAAGCTTTAAAAAAAAGAAAGAAAAGAAAAAAAGAATGTTGCAGAACAAAAACTCACACATCCTGTTTGCAGTTTCACTCTCATCGTGAGAAAGTGGACACAGAGTCATAGCGAATATTTTCCTGGTGCAAAAATGACAATCGGCTGACCTTTAGCACAGCAGCATCACACAGTGGGGGTGGGGGGAGGGGGTGTTGGGGTTACGGAGGACGGTTAATCAAAAGGTCTCTAATGAGTTACCACCTTTCAAGAGTTGTGTGTCTGTGAGTGCATTTGCTGGTCAATAAGTGTGTGTGTGTGTGTGTGTTTTCAAATGCTCGTTGCTGCTTTAATGTCAACAAGGGAGGAAAATTACCTCTTTGAACCACTAAAAAGTGATGCGGCTGGTGCTGCGACAGCCTTCAGAGTGGCTGTGAGTCACTGAACTTTAATAAATCAAATATCATTTCCACGCTCGTCCTTTCATTTAGAGCAGTCCCGAACACTGATTCATGTGAAGGTTAAACCGGGTCGGAGGAGGTCGCTGTCTGGACACCGACGACTAAAAGGCTCGGTTTCTCTTGGCTACTTTATGCGGCTGAGACAAGCAATTACACAACGATGCAAAAAGAAACCTTTTTCAACTTCTAATGCGAGAAAAAAAAAAACAGCTCAGAAATGATTGAACTAAAGATTCAGCAGCCGTGTTCAATCTCAAAGCCCATTTACAGAGCAAATGAGGCAATCGACGACAAAGTAAATGATTTAGGATTGATGCTCGAAGGCTGTTTTTATTGTTTATTTTACTGTTGGGTACTTAATTCCAGTTTCAGCTTGTTTCTGTTCTGTCTCCCAGGTTCATGGCCTAAGGACCATGGCAACCTCATGTCAAGAACTAGAACGAGACGGCCCGTCTGTTGCGTTACATCAGATTACGTAGGTGGAGCTTGTGTGGGAACACGGTGCGGAAAAGCAAAAATATAAAATATAAAAAGGAAGCTCTAAAGATTAGAAAATAAAGCGGTCTGTATGCGTCAGTGAGTGCAAAATCAGAAGATGGTGAGTTGCTACGGGAACAGTCAGTTCTGACAGAGCTTTCAGTTGCTCTGCGTTCGCACTCAACACACTCTGCTCCCCCATCACATGCTCAATCTGACCTTTACAAAAACTTCTGTCTGACCCAACCACCAAAAGGCTTCCATCATGGCAGGATAAAAGAACAGTATGCTTCTTTATAAAACATTAGTCCTAAATAAATTAGAGTTTCGTGAGGGTGCGGTGGTGCACTGGTTAAAAATGTGGTATTCAAGGCTCTAGCTTGCAGGTTGGTTTGAGTGTGTGAGGTGTGTGCAGGGACTGATGTTGAACAGTGTGTGTGCCCTGAGACGGACTGGTGACCACATCAGTCACGAGCTTCCACTTTGGCCTCATGACTTATGGGATTGGCTCCAGCCACCCTTGCAACCCTCAGGTGGTGGTTAAGAGAAAATGAAATGAACTGAAAAATGAAAGCCTTAAAATATAAACGGCTTCTTACTTCTGGTGAAGGTTCGAGATGACATCTTTTAAACGTGGAAGGGTTGCTGGAAAATGGAAGAACACAGCAGAACTCTCAGACAGCTTCCTCTTAATAACACATTTCAAAAGAGAGAAACAAGAACAAACATTTTATTCCTGATATATTTGAGGATAAATCTGTGAGGGATGACTTAAATGGGTTTGCAAATAACAAGACTATTCAATAAAATGACGCAGAAACTGCAGGATATCTGCAAATGTCTCAAAACAACATTGTGGAACACAGCATTTAAACCCATAAACAAAAATATTGCATGTGCAAGCTTGATTATACTAGCGTGCAGAAGAGTCAAGCAGGGAAACGAGGAATCAGTGAGGTGATTTATGTCTGGTTTGAGTTGTTCTGGTGAACAGTTTGACTGTGACGCAGAAGAAGATGCAGGCTCTTACTTTGGTCAAAAAAAAAAAGAAAAACAATTAAGTAATGTTCATAACAACCAATAAGTGAGGTGACACAGAGGGATGGGTGTTAAAACTGTTCCCTTAGATCAAGGTTGGCAGTTTGATTCCTACAAAGGTGATTTTCAAAGGGGGATCAAATGTTATTAAACTTGATTTGCATTTTTAGTTTCACGCAGCAGGTAATGCTAAGTTAAGTAGTAAAAGAAAAAAAACCAATCCACATTTTTTTTTACAATTTATTTTGATGCAATGGCACGAAAAAAAAAAAAAAAAAAAAAAAAATCCCCCTTCCCACAATCGACCCTCATCTAGAAAGAATCTGAGCCCTTTTACAGCAGCAAAGGGTTAGACAAAAGATATCCAACCCACCTTGTGACTCTCTCAGAAAAACCTCCTGAAAATCCCTCATAATCAGACGGCTCCATGACAGCCTGCCTGTGCAGCTGCTGCAAGGCCAGGCTCATAAAGGTGTCTCCTACACCAATAAGATGGGAAAAGAGAGCTAAAATATCCACTTATCGATTCGATCAATAGCAGCCAAAGATGCCAGCTGTTATGAAATGTGAAGCAAAATAAAAAAATGGGGGGAAAAAAAGCAGAGTGAAACTATTAAGGCGGATGATGACAGAAAACAGTAAGACGTGGAGGCGTGAACAGAAGATCTCAGCGATAATAAAACCTCTCCCCTTTGCCCCGAGAGCTTGGATGAAGTCTGGAGGAAGCAGCTGAGAGCGGTTGAGAGGGCGTGGCTCCGGCTGCTATTATAGCTCCTGGAGAGTAGGAACTCAATCAGCAGCCAGGCAATAGCCATTGTGCTCGGGTGTAATGGGAACTGTGAGATTTTATTAAGAGAGAGCAATTGCGCTCGCTCCTCATCAGGGAATCCATTGTGTCAACGGTGGTCACAATGACATCTGGACTGGATTGAAACAAGGTATTTACTGTCTCACTTGCCGAAGAATAGACATTTCCCAGAAATAGGGTGCCACTTCGGCAATAGGGGCTCTGTTGCCTGTAATTGTCATTGCATCCCCTTGTTCAATTTGTTTCCTTTCCTATTCCTCTCACTCTATTATTCCTTCAGCTCCACACTTTTTCTCACTCTCTCTCTTTGTATAGCAATTTAATTCTTTTGCTCTTTCATTTGTCTCACTTTTCCGAGGCGCTCTGACTACCATTGTGCTGGAACCAAGTGGCAGAAGCTCAGCTTTGGTGAGACTTTTCTTTTTGCAGAGCCAGCACTGTGGCTATTTAGAGTAGAAAAGTCCAGGGAGTAAAAAGAAAGCTGTGGGAGGACAACTCAGTGAGAAGATATTTCAACTACGACTGAGCCACTGTTCAATACCGTTAAAGTTAGGTCCTTGGGCCCATACCATAAATATAACATCTCAAAGTCAGTTTACTATGTCTAAGAATACATTTGTTCTTCTGTCAAGCGCAGTTTTCCAGGAGTCAGTCTTCACCTACACTCGGGGTTGTTTAACAAATAGGTTTGGAGAAACCTGGAGGGGCCCTGAAAGAACAAAAAAAACTTACAGTGACATGAGCTTTCAGTTCTTCCTCATCTGCATCACTCTGTGCTCAACCATCGGGGGAGCTGACAAGTATGACGTTCTTGACGCATTTCATGCAACTCATTCACAGCAGACTTTGAATGAAAAAGGGACATTACAGTCAGGAAGTGCACTGATCTGGGAATCACAGATTCTGCATCACAGTTGGAATTACAGCTCTTC
>CAAE01014626.1:0-32772 GCA_000180735.1 Tetraodon nigroviridis | reverse complement strand
CCCAGCCAGCAAAAGGATTGAGAGAATTAAAGTTAGTTCAGAGTTTAAAAGCATTGATTTTCCGACAGGATTCAGCCCCCCCCGGGACCTCTCCCCAGGGAGCCGTCCCTGCTTACCGACGAGTTGGTGTCTGTGTATGTGTGTCAGCGCGTGTTCGTCAACATGACACCTCAGCATCAGTCCGAACCGCCGCACACCGCTTGCGGATCTTTAATCATGTCCCCGCGAGTCTTGGCAAATTACTGCCGTGTGATGGTAATCGATAAAGCGATAAATGCGGTCAGGGACTGCACTCGCTGGAGTGGAGAAATACCATCAGGAGCCACAGAGAGAGGGGTTTTTTTTTTTTTTTTTCAAATCATAATCTGGTCTTGCGTGGCCAGGTGTGGAGGTCCAGAAATCAACCAAACAGGAGATGCGTGAGGGGCAGAGCGATCAATCAATCGTGTCAGGTAGAAAAACTGATATAATCATATCCGCCTCCTCTCCACTCATCTCTTCATCTTCTTCTTCGCTCCACTATTACCCACATAACGAATATTCAGCTAATGTTGCAGAGAAAAAACATAACAGCTAAAAATGTAAAGGTACGACTCGCCCTCTATGATGGACACGCATTTCTGACTTTTTCACCCAATAACTAGAAATACGTATTATTTCCAAATACCTCTTTATAATAAATTAGGAGGCGTTTAATGATTGCAGATCAACCTTATCACTGTCAGCTGCATTATTTATGACTTGTTAATAATTCCAGTGATGAATCATTGATTTTGGGTTTAGTATGACACGTTTCCTCAATTGGTGTGTCCTCGCCGTGACCTCTGCAGAAAAATCATTTAGCCGCAGCGTGAAGGGCCAATCTGAACCGTCTTCGTGGGCACCCGCGGCCACGCCGCGCCTCTTCTTGGATTCAAATGTGCTTCTTCCAGCGGACGCGATAGCCACTTTCCAATTTCGACTTCATCTTAAACCGTCAATTTCCTCTGTCACGCCTGTGATTGAAATATGAAACCCTGCATATATACAGGCCATTACAACAAATACACGACCACAGCTGCGGCGTCCCAGCCCGAGGAAGCGGGAGACAACAGGAATCGGTACAGCCAGGACAGAATCCATATGTATTTATTATTCAATAACAGCAGATTGGCTCCTGACCCTTCACAGCTGGCGCCAAACTAGCATGCGAAAAAACCTTGCCTAATCGGCTGGAAATCAAACAAAACTCCCGAGAATCAATAGAGCGAGGCTTGAGATCTGACGAAATATAAGCAGCCGGCTGATCCACTTCAACCTTTCGGCTGTTTTACATCAGAAACACTGAAGCTGGATTCGAGTGCCGGCTTCGTGAATGCTAAGTAAATAAATGAGTCATTCCATTAAACAGCAATTTTTATAAGCACCCCTGACAGTGATGAACTTTTTCCTGAGATCGCGTGCTTCCTTTCACCAGCCAACAAACAAACACGTTTTTGTTTTTTTTCCCCAATAAAAACTGCGAGCTTCTATCTGTCTATACTGCCTCTCTGGTGTTCAGCACAACACTTTGACGGGGAGGTACTTCTAACCTAATTTCAGCAGGAGGAAGAAAAGAAGATTATAAACCAGCTGTTGTCCAAGTTTAAAATAAATGGATGAAACAGCGTGGTGCAGACGGCAGAAGCTGGAACTGGCGAGGGAGAAACGACGAGCGACAGGGTGCTAACACTCTTCTCTTCTGCTTTCAAGGTGGTTCTGGCTGTTAATTAGCTCAGTGTGATGGCTTGTGTCCACGAGTGCCATTTAACCCAGTTTAGCCTGATTCTTATTCTTTTTTTTTTTTGTTTTGTTTTGTTTTGTTTTTTTCTGGGATTTTATTGCAGGGCTGCAGTTCGGCAGGAACCTGGCTCGGTTTTACCGTTGCCGTGTCAACCGGTAAGTCCCGGCACCCGCGGCTCGCAGTCTGCCGCACTTCTCAAGTTCCTGCCAGAGAGCACTCACCAAGGTTACATCTGTCAGAGCCGGCCAGTGTCCCACTTGTCTCAATCAATGTCCTTCAGAAATCGGAAACAATGGTAGTGTCACGGCCTCCAACTCGTAAATAAGGCCGTGAAGAAGCTGCTACGTCTGAGCGGCATGACAAACAACATTCTGGGTTATTAAACTGCAACCAATCGAATAACGACGTGAAATTAATCAAATTAAACTGTCGCTGGTGGTGAAATGATGAGGACATTTGCATATGAAGACAAAACTGTGGTGGGAGCTTGGGAAGCACTTCCCCTCACTTATGTTCCACTTTGGTTCTCTGGAGAAAATATACAATATGAGCAAATACGTCAAAACTCAGTGTGAAAGAACTGAATTATTCATTAAGGGGAGAACCTGAAGGTGTGTGAACTGGCTTAGAGTGAATGCTAATGTGTTATTTCCGTGGAATCAATTAGCAGCTAAAAATAACAACACCTGTGGATTTGCAGAACACAGTCACGGAGAGCCATGAGAGCCATGAGAGCCTTTAAGGCCACCCGCCTCCGCAATACTTCAGACATGTTACCAGTTCC
The DNA here is from genome assembly GCA_000180735.1 of Tetraodon nigroviridis. NCBI lineage: Eukaryota > Metazoa > Chordata > Actinopteri > Tetraodontiformes > Tetraodontidae > Tetraodon > Tetraodon nigroviridis. The sequence goes on along the minus strand of CAAE01014626.1, from coordinate 30,226 downwards.
AGTGACATCATACCACTGAGGAAAAGAGCAATTAGCCCAGCCTTTTTTTGTAAGAATGAGCTTTGAAAGATCAGATGAGTGTCCAGTGAGTAAATAATATCCTGATAGGTCACTCTTAAACGCAGGTGCTATTTTGACATTTGTCTGAGTGCACAGACACAGATGTGTGTGTGTGTGTGTGTGTGTGTGTGTGTGTGTGTATGCCTGCCACCGGGGGCAGCAGTTCCCCCACTCATCAAGCGTGCCCGACCAATGTGACTGTCACTCCCAATCTGCGCTGAGAGGGGAGGCCGTGCCTATTTTTATAAATGTATTCATATTCATTAGCCTAGAGTGTCATTCATTGCAGGGGTTCTTTAATGCAGCGGCGCAAGCGTCAGAGGCTGCCAGAGCCTGCCTCCTCTCATCTCGCAAATTAATAACACAGGCAATCACTGCAAAGGTGCCTGCTGTCAAACAACAATGGCTCCTGATTTCTATCAACTGTGCTCACCTCCTCATTTCTCCCCGACACACACAAAAACACTCATCGGCGCCGTCCCCTTGGGGAACAGCAATAAAAATGACACCGTGCGTGCTTTCGAAATATGAAATCATTCATTTAAGTGAAAATTAATTACAACCGTTTCTTCCCTCTGACCCGCTGCAGCAGCCTGCCTCGTGGCGTCTCGGTAGAAGACGGTTAATTGCGCAGAATAACTGGTGTGAATACCGGCTGCTAATGAGAGCAATTAAGCGTCAGGCTAGCACAAGATGTTTGCCTCAGCCGCCTGTTCAACGGCGCCAAACGCTGCCTTCATTGGGTTTTCTTTTTTTTTTTTTGAAATCGTGCCGTGTTTTCCCACAGTGATTGATGCTGACTGATGCGGTGACATGTTTGAAACGTGCAAATGTTTCCTGCCGTCCTGCACGCCCACTTCCCCGCTGCACCATTTTGGGCTTCTGAAGTAATGGAAGTGGGTTGCCATGTTTTTTTCATGGCCATTGTTTCTGCTTCACCCCACTTTAAATCAACAGCACAATGGATTGTGCACAGCGCCGCCGTGCTTCACTCTGGACAGCATTAATAAAACAAGCCTTCAATGCGACGGCACGTCGGCTCGGAGCGGTGGTGTGATTAAAGCTTTTAAACATCGCCACCCTTGGAGTTTGCATATGTCAGCTCTGCAGAGGAGCAGAGGAGCCCGGTGTGGAACATGTTCTCGCTGACGTTTACCTCGTACACACACAGGCGGGGTTATAAAAGCTCAGATGTGAGGACATATTACACAAGTTACACAAACCTGACCTGAAACCCTACATCCTGATACGCTCCTTTAATTACAATTTTTGCTCTTCTTACTGCCTTTGCTGCATAATCCTTTATCATTTTCTGGTCCTACACAGCACTGGTCTGCCTTTAAATGGCTGTCAGCGAAAGGAAATAAATATTTCCATGAAGCGTCCTCCAGGGGTTCCAGTCCAGAGGTTTGTTGATGTATTCAGAAGTTATCGCTGATGTATGAAATGTAGTTTTCATACTGCAAGGCTTCTAACTGGTAATATTAACAAGTGTGCTGAGGCAGCTAAGACTATTATGCATTCTTAGAAGCATATTTGATATGAAAGAAAAACAAAAAGAAGCAACACTGTGGGTACTAACTTTTTGTGCTCTTACACTATCTTGTTTCCAGCTTGAAGTCGGGAAGCTGGTCCTTTAACGATCTGACTGCACATTTTTAATACACATATGATTTATTTCATATCATCTAGTAATGGCAGACCCTTGAGTGGAACAGCTAAAAAAGAAGCTTTTAATTGAATTTCATGAAATTAAACATTGGACAGAGCAACTTCATTTTACTGATATAATCCCACCGATTCTCACCGCTGCAGCCATCCCCAAAGGCAGAGAACTTTTCTGGCATTTCTGGAATGCGTTCAAATATTTCCTTTTACAGAAAAAGAAAATTGCTCGTTCAGAGTCTGCATGCTCACGCAAATTAAACAGCTCGGCTGGCAATTTGCGAAAGCTTTGATGACAATGAAACAGAAGCTGAGCCCAGAAGTGGCATTAGCAGCTGCCATGTGTCCGTGATGGGTTTTGTTGCTGTCACAATGCTTCAGGCGGGACGTCGCAAATCAGTTCTGAACCGTCATACGCACGTCACGCGTGATGCAGATCTGATGTGGCTGTGGCAGAGCTGCGTCTGCAGTGGGATTGTGCGCGTCTGCCGCATCTTAGTGGAGATGGAGACCAGAAGTCCACTGTTACCGCCCTGGGAGGTCGGGGCTCGTTTGTTTATGTACATCCCTCCTTTTCCCGCTCCGGGACACGAGGAGACGGTGACTGAAGCCTCTGGGACGCGGCGGCCCCCTTGCAGAATTAAACAGGCCATGTGTCGAAGCTCAGCGACAGGAAACCTCACTCAGATCACAAAAGCAACGCTGATTGCGTCTGACGGGTGCATCGCTCTTCCCTTAGATGGAATGTCTTTGTTTTGCCTGGACTGTTGGCTCCCTGTATAGCCATTTGTATTTATGTATGTGTCTGTGTCTCTGTGTGGGTGTGTGCGTGTGTGTATGTGTGTGTGTTAGAGCCAGTGCATCTTTGTCTATCGCCACTTCCTTTCTAAAATTGAAATGGTGACCTTTTCCACACGGCTCCTGTCTGGAGCCTAAAAAGGGCCCGATCCTAAATAAAATAATTTCAGTCAAAGGAAAAAAGGCTCTGTTTAAGACTCCAAACATGTCACAGACGCACAGGGCCAGCGTCTGAACAGCCTTGGGTGGGAGCGGAGGAAAGGGGTTACTGTTTGGGCTCAAACTGGCCATGCTAATCCCTTTGATCCCTCCATTTTACTGTCAGCTGTTTCCTAGCTACCGTCGGATCTGCACAGAATTTTGGATTTGTGCTACTGTGCAGGACAGCACTATGCTGTCCTCCACCCGCCCCTAGCTGAGCCCCTTACAATGTCAAGAGCAATATTCAATATTCACATTTCCTTCCCTTTCCAGAGAAAAACATGGTGGAAGGAGGGTTAAATTAGAAACTATTCAGCATAATGTATGCCAAAGAATGACTGTTCCAAAAATTAAAAAAAAAAAAAAAAAAAGCAGGGGGTTTGAATGGTGACCTTTTAAAAAAGGGCCCTCTTAACCAAAAAGAAACCCTGTACATGTACCAGGAAGATAACGTGTGCAAGCGTTCTTGCGATGGCGCATCTCCTAACATGCATCGAAGCAACAAAGGTGCCGTTATTACCTCCCTTCTGCAAACTGGAGTACAAAAAGTAAATAACCAGGCATCCATTGGCTGAGGATCTTTCTCGTCCTTGTCAATATTGCTTGTTCTGAGTAATGCAAACGCCTCACAGGCTCGTCGCTTAACCTTTATGAAACGCTTCCAGAATAATCTTCGCTGGTTTAAACACCAAGCGCATGACAGACGCCGCTTCTGCTCTGACAGACTGATGCTTTATCAGTCCACGGTTCCCCAATCTGACGCCGTCATCCTGCAAGCACGAAGGATGCCAAACAATACTGTCCAAATTTCTGCCTTTTATTCACATTATTTCAGCCAAACCCTGAAGCTGAAGGTCGCGATCAGAGGCGCGCAAGCATGACAAGGATGCCTGTTATATAATGAGCAAAATGGAAGAGATGAAACGGAGTCTGCGTATAAATAACCGTTGTCCGCTGTTTTATAGGGCTGTACGTTACTTAATTAACCCAAGGTCTCCAGAGGAGGCTGAACGGAGCAAACTGCACTACTGGGTTGGTTTAGACACACCTCCAACACAATCACATCCTCCCCACCCAAATCTGTCCTCACATGCATGAAAAGGGAATTGCAGCTTCTGCGTCCGCACCTGTAGATGGAGGTTTCTCGGTAAGTGGCGAGCAGACAAAAGGTTTTTTTTTTTTTTCTAATTCCACCAATGGAGCTCTGAGTTTTGCACCTGAAGCGCTGTCAGGGCTCCTGCTGAGGGGCCGAACAAAGGGAATCCAGATGCGACAGGGGCCCGCAGTGCCGCTGTCAGCGCCCGTCATCCGTACTCTTCTCCACTATCGCTGTGCTGACGTTCGCGGCAAGGACAGAGATCTCAAACTGGCGCGTACATCAAAGCCCTGCCATGTCACGCCGGCGACTGGCTCCTCCACAGCAGACAGCATTGTGCATGTTGACGGACACGTGACGCCGCTGCGAGGAATTCCTGGTCTTTCGGATTTTCCTCAGGTGTGCGTTGGGTGCGCCGGGATTCGCGCCGCTGGAAGCTATTTGTTAGCGATAAACACCGTCAAATGTGACACCAAGGAGGAGGGGACGGCGTGGGGTTCTGAGCTCCGCCTGCCGACACGAAGACAAAGCATGGGTGGATCTTGCTGGGAAATCAAAGCTACATCAAACATGACACGCAATCCCCGCGTGTCCCACAATAGGATACCGGGGAGTGAGAGGCAGCGCTGGCGCAGATCAATATGGAGCACAAGGCGGGTGAGATACAGCTGGAGGCATTTGGCCAGGAGCGTGCTGCCAAGCTGCAACCAACTCAGCCGTGTGCGCTGGGAGCACGGATCCATACTCTTTCCAGTCTAGATCTTGGCGGCGTGCACAAAGTGTGAACACAAGCAGGTGGTAGAGTGGAGCAAGCAGATAAAGATGAACTGTCGGCATCACGTGGTCGAGGCTTCGCTACTCAACTTTTACATCTCCGGGTTTAGCAGGAAAAGAAAAGAGTATCGATGTACATCGCCGTGCACCGGGAAACTCGATGCTTCGCGCATCCAAAGTTTCATTCTTTTTTTCGCTTTTTTTCTGACCGATTGGGTAAAACCTGGAAGACGGATTCGTCTGCAGGAATGTACAAAGAGAAACAGATCGGTACAACCAGTTGTTTTTACTTCAGAATACATGAACTCACCACCCCCGACGCGGTTCCTCCGTTCCCGTATTACTTTGGCTCTTTTGCCGTTTTATTCACAACACAAGAATACACTCAGCAGTCCCCAGGAGGGGCCCGCTGAATGAGAGCACAGATTCAGTGTGCACATTATGCTGTAAAAAAGCATTGTGCAGTTTTCTTGAGTTGCCTTTGTGTTGTTTAAATGTTTACATGGAACAGCTTGGGGGCTTGAAGACAGATGTAGGGTCCAAGAATACCGCTTCAGTACAATCCCTCTTTTCCCTGGATGAAAGTAATGACACCATTTTGAAGGCGCTTCAAACTCTTTCCTCAGAATGATGCTTTGATGAGGCGGCGTGTGCGCTATCTTCACTCCCCCATCACAATATTAGACAAATTGAAGAACAGCGCAGATTAAAATCCCCATTCCCCATTCGAAAATGACTTCCTCTTCCAGTTTTTTTTTCTTCTTTGTTGTTTTGTTTTGTTCTGGGTCCCAGCTCAAGGACGGCTGTTCAGAAACACATCCTTTTGTCCTCGGCGGTTGGAAAAAGGTGCCTTTTGGTCCTGTGTCAGGGTGATTAGACTTTTTTCTGTGGTGATTAATATGTGGAGTCTTTGTCCACCATTTCTCCCCTCAGTCCCATCAGTAAACACACACACACACACATCTTTGTCAGGACTTTTACAGATATAATGCATCATCCAGATCTTTAACCCTAATCATCCCAACTAACCCCTGACCCTAACCTGACCTAACCCTGACCTAAACCCAAGTCCTACCCCTTCAACAAACCTTTGACCAGCCACACACACTATGTGATGAAAATTGACCACAGAAGATGGATTTATTTCAGTGCTGCTTTCTCTAAACAACCCACCACCTTTTTCTAGTTTCACCACATAAATAAGGGTTTATATAAGGGTTTATAAGCTCTGTTTGTCAGTTTTTTTCTTAATTTTCATATAGTTTCCCAAAATAACAATCTTTCAAAACAAAACAATTTAGTGCCTTATATAATAGACCTCTTTCTGACTCTCAACACTCGATGAGACCTTATCCATCAGACGTCGTCACACGTCGATGGTGACCTCTGGGTGCGATTCGCGGCCATTACGCCCACATTTGCCAAGTATTGGCTGAATTTCCCACTACAGCACAGCAGCAGCTGACATGTGGGACCTGTGATTTTAGTCAACAGAATTTTCCTGCCTGATGATGAAATTTTTCACCTAACTTCTGACTGACCCCCTGCAACCCTGGACTAAACCCACCAGTGTGCTGGTTAATCAGCGATAATGAGATCTGGAATTACTTATTCAAACGAGCTGCAACCATCTGAAAAGCTATCAAATTAAGACTCTAGGAAGTTGCTCTAATTAAAATGGGCTGTACTTATATTAGCAGGTTTCCGCTGTGCAGCGCAAATATTCACATTAGCATTTAGAAAATGAACTGTTGAACAGCACGTAGCGCTATATTAGCAGTACCCAGCATCTCCTTACTTTGTCTGCTGCCACTGCGGTTCGGGGAGTGTTCTCAGCCTGCAGGCTATAATGACGGCGGCAGATCTTCGGGCCCTGCGAGGCCTAAATAACAGCATGTGGTCCCTTGGTGAAGGTGCTCGGAGGAAAAGAAGTCTTTGGGGATGCTTCCACAGGTTAAATGGCTGCTTCCGTTTGTTCCAAACTGCCAATACAAACTCCGCTACAACATGTGAGCCCCCTCAAGTGAAGGCAACTAGTAGCGAAAAAGCTAGCTTTACAGTTCCAGTCATCATTATTGTGTCGTGGGCAAATACATTTGGCACTAATGTGAATTCCTGCCACTAAACTCTTACACAGCATCCACAGTTTAGTCAGGTTGTCAGTACGAAGTATTAAATACTGAATGAGTGACAGATGGTGGGAGCAAATAGCGATTACCACAGCCTTCCATGTGAATAGCAATTAGAAGCAAAGAGCTACCTCAGTGGTACGAGTTAATTTGATTACATTTCTATTGTGAACAACGGACACAGTTTTGCTGCTTGACTGAGTCGATTAAAAGCGTCCTGAAGCTGAGAAACTCTGACAGTCCAGCTGCAATTTTTAGCCCCTCCGGGACAATAAAGTACTAAATTGTTTGGGGAAACAGGCATTTCTTTATGAGGGTGGGAAAAAAACCCCCTGCAATCATTATTTTTTAACCAATTTGATTGATTTGTTCAAATGTTGCCATCTTGATGAATAAGGCATCCGGTGGCAGCATGAATAAACATGTGCAGACGACATTTGGCAGCTGGAGGAGGAAAAAAACAAAAACAAACAAAAAAAAAGCAGCCAACCAGTGTGGCAAGCACGGGTAGCAGGCGCTTAAGCCACACGAAAAGTCTGCCGCCGTTGCGTTTCACCTGAGGCTACGTGTGCCGCTCGTCGGCCTTTCTGGGCGTGAAAAACACAAATTTAGTCCAAATTCAGCATCTGTTGGCTCTCTGGAGCTGCAAACATATTTAATTAACTCTATTTTGCCAAACAGGGAGATACCTGTGTCATAAATATGGATCACGCTCACATTATCTGCAGCCTGGTTTAGGGAAAAACAATCATTTGCGTTTGCAGGGCACAGGAGTTATGCATAAAATCAGATGTCTGAAGCTAGGGTGGCGGCAGGCTCTATTTTTACAATACCACATTCCAAACTAAGTAGGCTAGCTATTATTTGTGGCAGAATGTCGCATGTGTGGGCGCATATATGCCACTCATCAGTCATTGTTGCAACTTTGGGAGGGTTTTAATTCCATTAAAACCGTATTATATTTCTCTTGATGGACTCTGTAATCTTGTACGCATTGATTTTTGTTTTTCATTCCCTTGCGTGGTCGCGTGCCTCTGACGCAGATGAATTATGATGCCCTGCCCGTATTAGAGCGGGGAGTTTTAATCACACGAGGATTCCGAGTGTTTTAAACAAATGCTTTTTTGTGTAAGCACGGCAGATTATGGTAAGATTTAAAGATTTGGAAATGGCTGACAGCTGTCGGGCCGGGTAATAACGTACGTCCAGAAAATTATGGCAGTCGCCGGTTTGGCAGGATGTCAATGCTGCTATCTAGATTAAAAGTCAATAGCAGAGAGAGTAAGCACCAGCAGGCAGCAGGCAGCCAAGTGCCCACACATAAACACACACCAGCCTCTGGAGGACTGAAGATTGCAACGGAAGTAGCTCAGGCAGAGGGGATGTCTCGCATATAGCCGTTACCTGGACGAGTAGGCCCGAATGAGTCTAAAAATGGCCTGCTGAGAGCAGCCCGTGGCAGCCAAGGCACTCCCCTGTGCACAGGTATCCTCTTGTGCTCTGGAGCAGCCAGTGGCATCAGTCCCAGCAGGAACCTTTGCAGGAACCTGCTGATAAACAAGCACACGCAACCTCCGGCTCCGCAGGGGGCCTTGAGGATGTGGCTCCATTTATGGCATCCTCAGAGGCTCTGGGCTCTAGAGGAAAACGCCACAGAATCTGCATGGCCGAGAAGGGTGGGGTGGGTTAGCGCAAATGTGGGCACCAAGAGGGACCCAGAGAGGTCTGTTTGGGGAGGAGAGGTGGGCAGCCTCCAAGAACTCAACAGATCCTCACAGACTGCGAGCGTGTCAGCTCAAGAAAAGGACAGTAATAACAGCCAGAGGAACGCTGCCCTGCATAATAGGACACGCCTGAGACTCCTCTCAGATAAGCCTGGGAGCACTTTAGAGGAATACGAAAGGCTCACAGACAAACAAGGAAGGGGATGATGCTGCTTTTAACACTCCAGTGCACTGAACAGCGATTATCAGACGGCTGCACACACAGGAGCCACTTTTCACCAAGATCAGCCTCCAATATGGAACAATTTTTTTTATCTCCTGGTATCTTCTGAAGTAAACCCCAGAGAGGTTTTTCCATGTCAAAGCGAACCAAAATGCAGCCTTTCAGTCCTGTCGGGCAACTTATGGAATCAACAACCTGCGCTGTTTCTTTACCTTGATGAGACGGTGTAAAAACTGACAATTAAATTCTCAATTAAAACATGAAAAGTAATCCGGTAATGTCTAGTGACAGGAATTTCACAGCAATTGTGCGATTAGTGTAGATAATGTTCACGCCTCTGCCCACTCCGAATGAGACTTGCACGTTGAGATTAATTAATTCTGCACCAAGCAGATCACTTTTGTGCAGCTGGCCTTTGAGTAAAAGAGCAAGAGTGGACATCAGGGAAATGTTAATCAGCCTCAGGATAATGGCTCCGCTTCCTTTTTCCAATATTCATATCTGTACAAGTTAATGAGGGACTTCTGCCGCGTTATTATTATTGAGTCGCGGTGGGCTCGCGCACACGCACGCACGCAAATTATTCCGAGCCGTTTTCACAGCTGATGGTGGAAATAGATCAACATTTTCCAAAGTGACAGAAGCAAAAGGTTGATGCGTAATTAAAGGACGGTCGAGAGCGTCTGTGATTCTGACGCTTGTCTGCGCGTCCTGCCTGAACGCGCGGCAGGTGGAACTGATTGCTGGCGCTTTGAGTGCGCCACACATTGCAAGTTAGAAGTTTGCATATAATTAGCGAATCCTTGAAAGCGTCGTTTCCTCCGGGGCAGCTTCGTCCCGCCGCCTGTGCCGAGCAATTTTCAGCCGCGCGTCTTACCTTGAGCCCGGGCGCCGATGGCACAGGTCGCCGACAGCAGCATCCAACAGGAGGCGACCCAGACCTGTCCGGTCCGTACGGCCGTGAGCAGGGTCCGCGGTGCCACCCCCGAGCCCCCGGGGCACCGTCCGCGTCTCCCCGCTGGGTACATGTTGCTCGGTGGCCACACTCTCCTGGAGGGGGGGAAAAAAGTCCTGGAGTCCTGGAGCCGGTTCTGTGCACCAGACTGCTGCTTCTCGTCGGTGATGGGATGAGTGACTGTACAGGGAGGGAGAGAGAGAGAGAGAGAAGAATGGGGGAGAGGAGCAGAGCACGCTCCGTCAGGGGGGGAGATAGGCAGGCCGACAGTCGCGGACAATGTCCCGAACACGCAGGGCGGAGTCGGTCCAATTAAATTGGCTCGGTTGTCAAGTGCGTAAGACGAAGTATTGACATCATCTTATTGCTGCTCCCCACACCCGCAAACCCCTCTGAACGCACCGCAGAGCGCTCGTTGTCAAAAAAAAAAAAAAAAACAAAGTCGTACAGTATTACAGATTTCAGTTTCCATCAAGTTCAGGTAATGACTGACGGAGACTTTTAATGGGTTTCTGGGGCCACCCGAGCAGCTGAAAACTGTTGGAGTCACGACGCACTGGCCCGGAGGGGGTTGCACCCAGCCCCGATTTTGGGATAAAACGTGCTTGTTATTATTATTATTGTTATTATTATGATTATTGTTTCATCAGCAGTGCGCACCTCTGAGTCATATACCGGCCAGTGTCTGTGCGCTATTGCCTCCATGCGGCACGCAGCGGTACTGAACACTTCACGGACGACAGGTATCAACAAAAGCAGAAAAGACAGTGTTTTGAGGCTAGCTTTGAAATTAAAGCTTTTCTCTTTGTTCCTCTCTTTGAAATACAAACTGGTTCACAGACTGAAACGCTGGGCAAACCCATCTTGTTGTGTTGCATGAAAGTGTCCTTCGTGTGGCGTCCGTCAGAGACGTGAATCGACAGCAGGTCGTTATGCGTGAGTGTCACCTCCGTCAACAGATAAAAGACCAAAATACCAGTTTGTGCACAGAAAAACGGTGAACTCTGAGCGGGATGCGTGAGTCCGTAACATAAGCTCTGTTCCACTCGCATCCTTTTGAACTCGTTGGAAAATACATTCTAGGCCTGATAAGCTTCAAAGAAATGGCAACAATGGCAGCCTACCAGCATGTGTGCCATTAGATTTGGCAAGTTTTCAAAAAGCAGCATTAATGGAGAACGTCTGAGCTACCATGGCAGACAATCCTGCCTGTTTTTCAAACAGGTGCGGGACTCTGCTGTGTTTCGGTGGATATTTCCGCTCTGTTAAGATGAGCAGCCGTGAAGCTGTTTGGCTGTTCTTTGCACTACAAATAAACTTCCTTTCTCATCCCCTCCTGCATCTCATTTCCTATCAAGACCCCAAGCCCCCCTCTTCCCAAGTTTCCTCTGCCCACCCCACACGCCAGCCCCGTCCTGATAATCATGTGCTGATTACGAGGCTCTTAGGGTGGAAGATTGCTTTAATTCGCATTCACATGCAGGAGAACACCCCCCCACTCCCACCACCACCACCACCACCATGCTGTGTGTGTGTCAGGCAGGTTTACATTAGCAAGCTGCTGCAAACAGACACGAAGGCAGGTGGCTGGATGGTGGCTGGATGGTGGCTGGATGCAGAGGCTGTATGCTAGAGGAAGCAGCAAAGGGTTTAATTATTTCTTTATTTTTCTTTCATAATTACAGCTTTGAATGTAATCAATTTCCTAATTACAGCTTATCATGTTACCATCTCAAATACGTGACTTTCTGTCTTGGGCAGCGTTAGGCCTTCCGTGCTCTCGCACCTGATGCTAGAGAAAAACAAACCTTTCTGCTCATCAACTGTCAAGTGTCAAGTCACCCATGAAAGTGACCTGTAACATCTTCATCACAGCACTTTGTCCACATGACATGCAAATAACAACTAAGACAGGGAAGCAACATTTAAATATAGAGCTCCTTTAACAAGGTAAGACAGGAATCATTGATGGTAATTAGACTCCACCAGTCAACATGAATTTCTTTTTATTTCTTATATTTTGTTATGACAGCCTCAAAAGTAATCTGTTGTCAGGGCCAGATTCTTTCAAATATGCTACTAATATAACTTTTTGTGACTTTTTCTCTTTTTGTGAGCTCTGAATTCTTCAGCACATTCCAGCCAAGACTAACAGTTTGGAGCCTCTGGGACAGTACCGATGTGGTGGGATTAGTCTCCCACTTCTGATAATGCTGGAGGCAGCCTGATCCTGCAGGTAGCGTCAGAGCTAATCAGAGCGAGCGAGGAAATTTTAGCTAAGCTTAACAATGTGAAGGCTGATTCAAGGTCAGTAGAGGTGTGGTCAGATTGTTTCACTGCAGATAGCCTGTGAGCTAATCAGAGCGAGCAAACCGGTGTGTATCCCGTTTTTCCTTTTTTCCCGGTATACCAGGAGAACCAGCTCATGGCATCAGCCATCCGCCATTTTTGTTCTTTACATCGGATTATACTAGCTTCTGAGAGATCTCACTAGTGTGAAAGCGCCAGGTGTGCGTCTTGTGTCCAATTAGTCTGATGTGTGCCTTCAACAATGTTAGAATTGATTAAACTTGTCCGTATGTCCCTGGTCTCCCAGGTTTTGAAACTCGGTTAAAATCTGAAAATCGATAAATGTGCTGTGGGCCTAAGCTGCTGTTTTTGCACCTCCAGGAGGACCACAACCAGAAGCCCCGGCTTTAAAAATACTGGCGCTGTCCCGGGAGAAAGTAGGAGGTGTGGCATGTCGGTCAGCTCGCCCGAAGGCTTGATTGAAACGAGCTTCATTTGGAAGCGGCGGCGCTTGCTGATGCATGCAGCCTGGAAGCAGCAAGGCAAATAAAGTAGCAGTAAAAGACAGCCGCAAAGACTGTTTGCAAATACCTCACTTAAACTGGGGACTGTGAGACGTATCTACCACAAAACGTATTAACTTATCTCCCCTCCAAAGTTATTATTTGAGAAGTATTATGAAAATAAAATGGTCCACTTATTCAAGTAGATTTAATGAACAAATCTTTTGTTCTTGATATCAGTTTCTGTTTGTAAGATTCTTCAAACCTGTGGAATATATGTGAGGTTTTTGGAAGCCTTAACAACATCCGGTAAATCAAAGGAACAAACAGGTGATCTCAAACCTTCCCGTCTCACAGATTAACAAGGGGTGCACTCACTGCACCGCCCTCGATCTCCTCGATCATCCTGCCACTTTTCACAACCGCAGCTGCAATTTGGAAAAAGTAAAGCTGGATAAAAGACACTGGATCGCGCCATCTGAGCAGAGATGTCAGGAGAATGCACCTCCGCCGTAAACAGACTTTAGAGACAGTATCCCAGCCACACCTGAGCTCCTGTGTTCTGATGGGTGGAAAAGCAATGCTGGGTAGAATATTAATATCCTAATATGATACTGTTATTACCTGAGGGACAGCTACTTAGAAGCAGCGCCGAATCGCTGGCATAATTGGTCTCCTCCAGTCTTACTTTGATGTAAATAACATTAGCAATTTTCCAGCCATTTTGCATTGATCCTCCACTGCAGAATTGGGCCCCGAGAAGCAGCTGGAAATTAGGCGGTAGCTGCGGAGGCTAAGTTTGATTTGGGTCGTCAGGCGGGCCGCTCCACCTGAAAGAGGCAGCGTTATTGAGATTGATTCCTTGCGTGGCCGGCGGCGGTCTTTCGGTCCAGGCTGGCATGTTGTCAGAAATGAGCCCGTAAGGCGGCGCTAGCACCTCTGACAGCCGGCGACAGACACTTAGGAAGAGAAAAGTGGCACCAGAGGGCCAACACCTCATCAGGCCTCGGAAACAACTCAGACTCCAGCTCAAGCCGAGCCTACAAACGATTCCAACCAACAAATTCCCACCGTTACCTCGTTAATAAATTGTAGCTCAGGACTCACTAGAAACTGAAGAGAGCTGGTTTTCAGACGGCTGCATATCTAACAATCTGGGCTTCTAAAGGCCATCTTCTTCATCATCACAGCCTACTCTGAAGGCAATCAAAGTAGCCATTCACATGTTGTGGGAAATCATGACCGCAGAAAGCGCTTTTTGGTGGATAACGTCATGGTATTAGGACTCTGAGCCTGTAAACCCCCTCCATGGTATATCACAGCATTAGAAAATAGCCTGGGCACACCGAAGATTAGGTGGGATGAATAGAGATATAGAAGCCAGAGGTCTCATATGATTTCACACCAGTTTTAGCATGCCAAAGTTTTCCCCCCGGCTGTCCCAAATTCCCTGTCTGCTGATGCTGTTGTGGCTGCACCTGGAATCTTTATCTGTTTTAATAGGATTTTTTTTAAAGACTTGTTTCCCAAGTCTTGCAGTTCATGTAAAAGCAGCAGGGGAGAGGCAGAGATGGCATCAGTGAAAGCAAAAGTTCCACCGTTAGAATTTTAATCTCCGAGCAGCGTGCGCACCTTGCAGATGTGCTTTCCTGAATGGTGGGACCACAAGCTGATAATCAGATCAATGCATGTGAATGGTTTCACCGTATGAGTGAGGTAGCTGAGCAGTGACAGGTTGATTAATGAAGGTTTCAGGTGTAATCAGTGCACACACACACACACACACACACACACACACACACACACACACACAGACTGTTTTTCATGCCAAGATGCATGGATTTAAAATAATAATAAAAAATTTAACACTCAATTCCAACAAATCAGCTGTGACACGTCCGCGAGCGGCTCTGCTGAGTTACGGCAGACATAACTCTCCCAGATGTCTCACGAGAGCGTTTCCTGATTGTCGTCTGGAAATGAATCGGGAATATTAAAACATTAACAACATGATCCCATCCTGCAAATGAGGCTTGAAAAGCTCCACTTCCCCCATCTAATGTAATTGCCTGCGCGAGATTGGATGACCCATTTGCAGTTTATTGGCGATATTTGCACGATTTGCCATTAAATGACATATTGATTTTCATAAAACGGGAATAAAGTGGGATGTTACGTATATGCAGCCACAACCCTAGATATAACGACGCCACGGCTGATGAGGTTGGATGGAGTGTTGCCCCCAGGGGTAGAGGTGTTTGCTGTAATTTCTGGTTTTCGGCACGGCTGACACGTGCGCACCGAGGTCCCAGAAGGTTAACAAAGCAGACATCATTTCCATTTGCAGAACCACTCCAGCTAATAACAGAGAACTCTCATGAGGTAATTATCAAAAACACAATCAGCGTCCTGGTGACGTCAGGACATCGTGTCTAAAATTGGACAGATGCGGCCGCTTCAGCAGTGGCGATGGAGGTCATTTTTGTCATTAGGAGCGCGGAGCCAAACCTTTTATCCTGCCACTAACTGCGGCTGCCCCATAAATTTGATACAGTACCAGGAGCCAACTGTGTCCTTTATGTCCATTAAACATTATCTGGCTGCTACTCATCCTGGGTGCAATGTTCACAGGAGTCCTTATTCTTTAGGCGGCGAGGGAGCGACGTCAAATATTGTCTCGCGCTGATGCAACAGCCTCCAAACCTCCAGGAAGGGACCGCCTGCGGGCTTCAGTGGCCTACAACTGAGTCTTCATCTGCTCCCGAAACGGCAGGTCTTTGTGCATCAGCGCCGGGTTCTCCACTGTCAGGAGCTCCTCGCCAAAAGGGATAACGATGTCTATGTTGTTTCCAACCATTTGTATTTCCCTACTGTAAAGAGTGAAAAGTGAACAGTAAATAAAATTTTACATAAGCTTGTTGTGCAGCTTTGACCTTTATTTTTCAAAAGCTTACAAGTACTGTATGTTAGCAAAAAGAGCTTTTTTACTCTTAACCTGGAATCGTAACAGTGCTATCTGGTCAGATCGTGGTCATTCAATCCTAAAAATCTCTCTTCTCTTCTGGCATCAGACGGGATTTTCAGTTGTCTCAGTCTGTTTGGCATCAACGGCCTACACAGCCAGCCTCGGTCGCAGCAACTCCCACGTTGCGGGGGGGTTGTACAGGCCAAGATCCTCCCGCGGGTGGTCCCAACGTCCAGTCAAACCAGACTCTGACTAGCCATGGCAGGAATGGCCCTGGTGGAGTGCAACCGTGGCACTCACAGGTGGCTAGCAGGACATGAGGGCTGTTTAGGTGGGCTAAAGGCCATGAGCAGACTAATAGAAGCTGAACACTGACAGTGTGAGTCAGAATTGGACTTGCGTGTGTGCCGGGAGGCCAGGCGCCCACCGTCCTGTCTTACTTTGTCACCTTGCCATGATTCACAGAGTGGGGGTGACTGCATACCCACCTCGGCCAAATAAAGCCCTTTCACTTCTTTTTGTCACCTCGGTATGATGTTTAATTTCTGCTGTTTAATCTAAGGTGAGAGAAGCAGCTGACCAGCTCAACTTCTTTTTTTTTTTTGATACTTGACAGAAAGCATCATCGAGAATGTCCAGGTGCCAAAAAGAAAAATATTGATTCCTTCTGGGACCCAATTCACGAGGCAGAAATATTCTAACACAATAGACTGTTCTTACTGGATATTTTTCTAATGAGGTTTATCTGGCTACAATTAGCCTTCCCAATTGTGCTGCATTTTATTTGCTAAAGGGGCCTCGTTCCTTTTCCATCTCCACCTCCTTGTTGTTCCAATTTCCTTCCCCACCATCTCCAATTTTCTTTCACATTCTCTGCTCAAATGTCAAGTAGTAGCTGCCAGCATCTCGCCATTGCAGACTGCGCTCATAAATCTGGGCTAATTCTCCACCTCTCTTCTGTGGTGTATAAATCTCCTTGCTCACAAGAGTCCCGTTGATGAATGGGCTCCGGATCGCGTCGGACGCCAAGTAAAGCTCCCCGAGATGGAACAGTCTACGCAAACACGTACTCGATTAATGTTAGCAATAGCGAGTCCGTCTTTAAATTTGATTGTTTTTTAATGTGGCCAGTGTGCAAGTTTTCACCCTGTCTGGCTCAGGAATGTGGCGGTGAAGTTCAATTCATTTGTTTTCTTTTCTGTCCTTTAAACAAAAAGTCCTTAACACTCTGGTCAAGGTGTAAAAAGAAACATCATTCATAAAAAGAAAAAACATCTAAAACAGTCATTTAATAGAAGTTAGCATATAAAGTCTTCAGCATAGTTTATTGCCAAAAAGCTGAGTTATTGGTATTGGCTAAAAATCATGAGACGAAACCATCTTGTCACGCATTTTGGTAGGCAGTCTGCTTAATGAGATGAAAGGAGGATACAGCAGTCAGCTAGCTAACAAGCAAGTGTTTTGCTCTTTGTTAATAGCAGCTGCCTGAGCGGGCCCAGCCGATCTCCATGTCGACAAACATTACTATGCCAATCGCGCAACTCAGAAACCACTTCCTGAGAAACTAATCATAATCGATCAGCTTATCTCTCGGCTGGACGGAAAGAGGCAGAAACTTCCCGCCAGCTTGTCAAGTGCCAAAAAGCACTTCTTCAAAAAGGCATCTTGACGACACAGTCTGTTGGCACGCTCCGGGCATTCGTCTATTGCTTTGAACGCTAAATGAAAGTGTGATGGATGGCACCAGTTGTCGTGAAAAAGCTGTGGCAACCTCTCCATGGCAACCCAGCCTGGTACTTCAGAGGCGAAGACATAATAGAGACATTCTTGCCTAGCTGGCAAACTGCAAGTTGCCTGAGCTCAACTGATAAAGTAACTAGCATGTGGAGAATATGCAAGAAAATCTTCAGTTCTAATCAATCCCAGTGCTAATGTGGCTAACATGTCTACTGCCCATATGACCACTTTAGCCATACCAAAGAGGACGCTTCTAAGGATCGGACAAATGGGTTACCAGACAATGTTGATTTTCTATATCTTAACTACATCACCTGCTAATAAACAAGTACCACCAGGTTGAAAATCTTTAATCTCAGAAGTAGCATAGAGCGGTTGCTAACGCTTTCCAAAAGAAACTCCTGCATGGAATGTATATCACATGACACACATTCACTAACTAGAAGGGCAACTTTCTGGCCTTTGCAAGTGAAGGATGTATTAGCACGTACTCTGACTGCACACCTGCCAAGACACCTCACTGATAATAACTTTTTGTTCTTTTCTTTCCTTTGTCCTCCCTGAGTGTCAGACCCTTCCTGCCAATTACACCTTTTACCCACACAGTGATGGAGAGATGTGGGGTACAGGAGCAACACCCTGGAGGGATGTCAGCACAGAAATACAGGCGTCTTGGCAATCCTAACGAAATAATGGAATCACCCCTTCCACGGTGTCCCTCCCCCGCCTTGATATATTGTACATCATTGCCATATATTCTCAGATGGGAACAGTAAATCTTCACACTGTTTTTACAGTTTAGGCTGTTACTCGCACCACAAAATGCCGCCCTGAAACAACCCTCTGAGGATCAAGAGTGGGGGAGCATCATAGAGTCAGTGAGAATCTGAACTGATGCAGGATCACATTAGCCAGGGCCTCGCCAACCACTGTGCCACTCTGAGTGACGACAACAAAATAAAAATAAAGAGGTCTGGATTTGCAGAAAGAGGCTAACCCCGCCCCCACACACAAACACCTCCTCCTTTACCACCAGCTCCTTTCGTGCTCTGCATGTCAGCTGAAGACGACACCGACGGTGATCTAATCAATACAGGCCTTCCAGCGAGGTGTAAATATTTGGTCTGAAATCTGCAGCAAAGAAAAAGAAAGTGAAGATGGTGTCACTGTAGGGAAAGGACAGAAAGACACACACACATACACACAGATGCACACATAAAAATTCACACACACCCTGTGTGCGTGTGAATTTTTTGCCAGGCGAGTTTGAGAAAAGACGGTATCAGCAGCCATAATCTAATTATCCTGGCACTAAGTGAAGGGCACAAAGGGATTATGGAGGTTAAGTACTGCGTTCCATTAGTGGTCTGACACTTATCACCTCTATCAATTCATTATCTATAATTACCCTGATCTAAAAAGAAGACCCACACATTCCACCAGAGTGCAAGAAGTACCCCAAAAGGCTGTAAATGTAACATCTGTGAATCCCTAAATAGCTACTACTAGCAGGGGACGCTGGGAGATTAGGACGAATCCACGCCAGCATTGGTGTTGGTGTGCGATCCTGATAGGAGAGTGATTGGGAGTGAAAAGAAGACGTAAGTCACCCCTGGGTGAAGAGGGGTCCATTTTACACATGAATAATGCAGGAAAACAGCAGCATGGCGGTTTTATTTTCTAACTAACTGTCACCTTCTCTTTTTCCTTTCAACAGAATGTCCTTAGGTGGCGAGCGTTTCGAGGTGGCGGCCTGTTTTGACACCTCTGCCTGTTTGCTAGCGTGCTTGTGCGCTAAAGCACGTGTTTGCAGCTATCTGGAGCATGTGAACTCTGTAGAAGTGCCATCCGAACACTTCGCAGGTGTGAAGCATGTGTGTCTCAATGCGTGTGGGGGCTGCTGTCACCTTTTCCCCATCATTCCTCCTCCTTCTCCACCTCTCACACATCTGTTTCATGTCATTCATTAATGGATGCCCCAGGGCCAACAATAGCTCAAGACCGCCTTTTATTGCTGTCACTTCACTCGCCAAGCCGTCAAGGTCAAATCTGCCCCGCCGTCGGTCACCTGTCACACCTCCGCCGACATTTATGTTGTAGGCGAATCAGGTGTGTGCACGTGTGTGTCAGTATCTTGGGAGGGAATGGGAAAAAAAAGTGGTTGATGGAGTGACAGGAGAGGAGAGGGAAATGGTCCTGGTGAACAGATGTAGTCTGTTCTCTTGTTCTTGATTAACTGTGATGAGTGGAGCTCCGCTGAGGCCAAAATATGAAAGTACAAATTATAAAAGCAATCTGTTTCTCGGGGAGGGATTTTAATCACAGAATCATTTGTTTTACAAAAAAGAGGTGATCAGTTTGCAGAGGCAGTTAAGGGCTAAAATTAAATGCAGCAGCTTTCACAAACAAGCGAATTATTCAAAATTTTGATCAGTCGACGGCAATATTCAGTCATCTCTTACATTTTATTGAATTATGTAGAGGGATTTCAAAGGATTTGAAAGTTTGTCAGCGGTGTGCTTTTGAAAATCCCTTCAGGCTTTGTCGTCTTCTACAGCTGCTATATAAATATGACCAGTGTTTGCTTTGGCTCGCTGCTGTATATATGCTTGTATTTCACTCTGTTTTTTCTTATATTCCACTAAAATGATTCAGCACTACTTGTTGCTCTAATTTAAGTATTCCAGGTCCGCTGTTTTTGGTTAAAAGGAACTAAAACAAATTTTAAATGTCTGCATGCTAACTTGTCACTTTAGCAAACTGTATTGACACTACATTGCGTCAATACATCTTGCACCAAAAGCGATACTAAGTATTTTTTCAGGAACTAGGGCCTTTTTTTATAGTAATGATTTCACCAGAGAAGTATCATCTGATGTCTCTTCCAGCCCCCAAAAGAAAAAAAACAATATGTTACACCCTCACAGTTACGTAGAAGCTAAACTAGCCCCTCATTTGGTTGGCCAACCACCATTGCTAATGTTGAGAGCCATGTGACGCAAGTCTTAAAGGGACTCTGTCTGTCTGATTTCACACTTATAAACCAGGAAATGGATTTCTTGGTGACATTTTTGTTTTCTGTCCCAACAGAGAGCGCGTCTGTTTGTGACATTTGAAGTTTGGAGAAGCGGACAACTTCCATGAATTCATGTTTTTCTTCTGTGCCTGGGTTTGGAGAATGCTAATGGCTGGATAGGCCTCAGGAGGAGGGCGGAGTTACATCACAAACTCTAAGAAGTCAGGGCCTCTTTCAGGGACCATTTGGGGAAAGTGCTTCATTTAGATCCTCTGGTTTTTCACTGATCTCTCTGTTTCTATTTAGTGTGGGAAAACAGCCAGAAGCCTCCCTGTTGCGCACTGAGATCATATGTCTACTTGCTCGAAGGGGGGAGCACAACCAAGAGCTTCAAACCAGGGAACTCTGTGTCTTCTGCTCAGCACTATTATTTTTAAGAGTGTGGAAAAAAATTAGATAAAGTTTTTTGCGGAGCTACGTGTTGTTAAAACTTTAGCTAGCCGCTGCCTCCTGGGCTGACAATCTTTTACCAGCATTTCTGCATCCACACAGAGCAGAATCTCTAAGCAGGGGGCAGTGATCTGTTCTGTTGTCTCGTCTTTTGCGTCCCGATGTGCTTCTAACAAGCGCACTCATGGGGCTGCAGCCTTGCAAGCCTTGCATCCCAGCCGGGGAGGACTCTGGCGGTTGCCCTGACCGTTGCTGCGACCTCTGCTGCCAGATGTGTGTGGGCTTGTGCTCCAGCTTGTGTTCGGGACACTGCAGCTACACGTTCTGCAGCCTCTGCCTGGACCTGGCCTCCCGCTGCATCTCCATCTTCAACCAGCAGCAGGCAGGACCGTCGGACCCTCATTGTAAGTCTGTCAGCTGCACAACGACTGTCTTTCTGGCGCACGTCCAGCTGACTTTAACTTGAAGGTTGTGGGTTTCAGAGGATGAGACATTCCTGGGGACGGATGCTTTGGCTCGACTGGGACTGTCACCACAGCAGGTACGTCTCCTTTACCGTCTTTCTTCTCCTCATGTGCTTAAGTAATGAGGGGGAAATGAAATGAAGCTGGCCACCATCAACAATGAACTGAAGCTTGCGAGAGTTTTCTGCCCGTAAAGGAAGTTTTTGGAACATCAGGCTAATCCATACTGACCTCTAAGAGTCCTGCCAAATGCTCTGTGGAGCAGATCCAGTTGCTATTGTTTGCTTTACTTGGGACTTTCAATGATATTCCGGTCTGGTAAAGAGGTCTGCCACTCGCCAGACTCTGTTCCTGACAGGGACAAACAGCATCACGTAGCTTTTTCTTGAAAGTGTAGGGTTCGTGTTTGCGTTTTCTCCCAGATGGTCCGGAAATCTGTCCTGATCCCTTTACGCTTCCTCAAGAGCAGATCTGATTGACGTACCGGAGGAGAAGCCTGGATAGCTGGAACAAGCAAGGAAGAAGCAGCCGTAAATACTCAGAGGTTGAACAGGGATAATGGATTGGTTTTCCAACAGCAGTTGTGTTGCGTAAAGGGGAAACAGGACACGCATGAGTGGTTTGGGGAGCCGTGATTGAGCAGGACAGCAGGAGCGAGCGGGGCAGAAGCATCAGAGGTGTGACCCCAGCCGCAAATGCGATGTGACCGTGCCACGCTGCAGCTCCTAAAACTTAAAGCAGAAAAATGCAGAAACGTTGCCATTACCAAAAAAACAACTTATAATTGATTCATCAGTTGATGAAGGATGTAGCAGAATATAGATGAAGTAGGACTGAAAATGAAAAGCATAAATTAACTGTGACATCTCAGATTTAATCTTTATTTTATTTTTAAAAATGTCAAACGTGTTTGAAGATGTACTTAAATGTCAAACCAGCTTATAAAAATGCATCTTTCTTCACCGATTAACTAAATTTTTTTTAATTTGTTAAAACATTTAAACCTTAAATCTCCATAAGTGTTGCTCACAAATGGGAGTGCAAATTAGAAAGGGCAATTTCAGGTAGCCGAAACATTTTCAAGTCAAATTCAAGTCAAATTTCAGTCCTTTTCCTACCGATGCTGTACCTCTGATGCATGAATTCTGTTCAAATATTTATTCAGTGCTAATTCGCAGGCAGACGACAGAGCAGACTTGTATGAAATGACCCAGCACAGAGTGTTCAGACGTCTGAACCCAACAAAGGCATTAACTGCTGCATCTCTGCCTGAGGATGCAAGGTTTTTCTCAATTTCTCAACCGGATTTTATGCTCAGATGTGTAAATGCCAGAAGACGCAAATCCTAAAAACTAAAACAAAATTAGAGAACGGAGAACCATCCAAAAATAGAGGGGAGGTGCAGCCAGTCCCCAGCCATTCCACAGCTGTCCCACCACATCTCGGTGTCTCCTCGTAGCTCATATGTCCCCAGACCCCTCTGGTTAGTCCATGACTGTCTTCCTGCTGACCTAATTTCTCAGAAGATTGTGTAAAAAATCCTTTGTTCTGTCCACACTTACCTGATTCTTTTTGTCATATTTTTACTATCTTGAGGGAATTGAGGATTAAATGTTGATTTAATATATAAAATCCAGTAGGAGCTGGGGTGGGACAATTGTTCATAAATACTGCACAAGAATCGATAAAGAGCAGCAGCATAATTGCTGCAGAAAGGCAGTAAAAGGGGCCTCAAAGGGGCCTTTTGTTACCATAAGTTATAGCAAGTTTCTGTGAGCGCAGCTGATGACAGCACTCAGATACGCTGGGTCTGTCAGTCCTCCTTGGCAAATTTCTTCATCAATAATTTGTGCAAACACCAGAGAGTTGGACGAAGGCCCGAAATGACTGAATGACAATGCGATCCTGTGAGGGTGCTTCTTCCCCACATCTTTCATCTTCTCTCGCATTTTTTGTCTCTTTGTGGCTGAGTGCATTTGCTCTCACCTGTCCTCGCTCGCTTTTCGCGTTCCACCAACATGAATTGCATGGCTTTTACCGAACTGCGACAGGGAGACATTGTAAGCCGCTGTCACTCAAATAGATTAAAGCAGCTGCAGAAGATCCTCACTGATGCGACTTCTAAAAATAAGTGGATGGCTCCCAACTTCACTGGCCAGGTATATCTAAGGAGGCGTGTTTCCTCTTAGAGAAGAGGAGGCGCAAAAACCATTCAACACCAGGGATATTTTAGTCACTAAAGATGAGCTGACGTGACTGATCCAGAGGAATAGGTTTGATTCTGTCACAGGTGTTTAACAACAAACTGTTTTTTTTCCATTTTTAGCCTTGAGGTGTCATCTTTTTTATGAGGAAGACATCTTGCAGCGTTGCAACTTTGAAAAGTGACTTATGGTGCATTCTCCACTCTCTAAAGATGTACGCATCAGTCCTCCAGGATGGCCGCAGAGGTGTGCGATTTTAAATTTTTTTTAAAAATTTGATCGAGATGGAATTGGATATTATTTCTGACCACTCCGAGACCTCCTGCCTTATCCCGCAACCCAGTCCTCCCACTCAATTTCCATCCTGCCGTGCCTGGAGTCGGTAGTGATATAGAGATGTGCTGCTGGAGATGGAAAAGACAGATGGAGGAAAGGAGGCCAGGGGAATGGCAGAAAACTCGGGCGATGAGATGAAGAGTGGAGAAAGTAAGTTGGAGGGCAGGCGAGGTAACCGCAGACAGATTTCAGCATTTCCAGTGCGCGGCAGCAAATGTCTCCACCAGATTGGTATGATAGCTTCCACTCACGCAGAGACACAAACTGCGCTGCTATCACACTCCGTTAAATTACCTGGAGCCGTTTGCATGCAAACACCCAAATACGCCACCAACAGGAAACCTGGGGCCACGTTTCTGGCAAGACAAAGTGAATAATTTGTAGAGAAATACAATCAATTAAAGAGTAATACATCTTTAAAAGCTCCGTGCCTTCAGCACTGAGCCCACTTAGCATTCAAGTCGTGGCTAAAGTCAAACAAAGCTAGCGCTGCTGCTGCTGCTCTCAGGTGAAAACAGACTGTGGTTCATGCATATAAATGGTGGCGAGACGATTGCTCATCACGGATGTGTTACACGTCTGGCTGTGATTGCTGAGGGCTCCTATTAGTATTTAACAATTTGACCAGCATGCACAGAGGAAGGGGGAGGGGCATTACCTGAATATAGGTAGAAATGGATGAACAGAGAGCAGTTGTAATGGGAATGGTGGCATGAGCAGCTTCTGGTTTACGTCTTTTCCAGCTGACAAAGTTAAATGTCATTTAAAAATGAATTTCACCAATTAGCTGCCAAGCTAGGGATTGAGATTAGCCAGTCAATGACTGACAGATTCAGGTGAATTGCAGCTAAATTGCATTTCCTCTGACAAAACGGTTCCATTGCTAATTGCATCTTGAGTAGGGGGGGATTTTAGCTTCAGTAGCCCGACGTCTTGGAATGCAAGCGTTCCCGAGTTTGTTGTTGTATTATGTGAGGGGAGGGGAGGGCAAGGAAGACATGAATAAAAATGGAGTTATGTGTTTGTGACACTGGGAGGGTTTCGGCTTGGCGAGAGCGAAAGGTCAGAGTTTCTGCTGAATACCAACAAAATCTCTGGAGTCAACTGTCAATCACGATAATAGAAGCTAACAGTACTTTGGCATCCCCCTCCCAGCTTGTGCACGTGCTAACTTCATGTCTGCCGCTAACTCGTCACGGTGAGTCTAATGAATGGACAAACACAGTGCACCGAAATAACAATTATATAAACGTTTGCTCATGATGTAGCTCACATGTTAGATTCGCACGACTATTTCACTCTTTCTGACAACTTTAGTTGCCATCTAATCTTGACCTCTGACGCTGGTGTAGTCCGATTTTAACATCGAAAAGAGCCTAAAAGTGCAGGCAAGAAAAGCTCTGTTCAGTTTCCCGACTTTGAGAATGCAATGAAACAAAAGGGAATGTGGTGTTTGCTGACTATCCTTTGGTTTTCCCCTCTGCTGATGCGAGACTGGTTGTGCACCATACAGGCCAGTGATGTTCTGAAAGTGAATCCCAGCTACAAGAACAGGTGAATCGAAGAGGAAATTGATCCTCCAATAGCTTGTCGACATGAATTTGATGAAGATGCTCAGACGGTAGTTAAATAATTACTGCGGAAACATGTGGTCCGATGGTGAGCAAGCCTGCGCCTTACACCTCTGGAAGACTCCACCTTTCTGACCCTTCGCAGATGGGATTTTTGTTCCCCCTCTGATCAAACGCAGCGAGTCAGTCTGGCTAGTGATGATGATGAGGAGGAGGAGAAGGAGGCAGACGCAGACCTCTCGCCCTGCAGGTATGACTTTGGACAGTGGAGGAGACCTGCTGCTCGCTTACAGTGATGAACGACTTTGCCTACCCTCTGATAATTGCTCACTCAGGGGCTCAGAGAGGTCCATTAATCAACAGGAGCTGAGGAATAGGATTTGTGCACCTGTACACCAGACCCCTGCCTGCTCTACAACCCCGCAGAAGCCCTCGAGGCGGCGGTTTGCAGCAATTGCTGGTCAGGACACTGTCACTGTCACTCCTTGGTGACAGTCGGCGGCTTCGGTTGATGCTCTGCGATCTAACCTGCTGATCAGAGGAGACACCGAGGGAGGCCGGGGTGGTGGTGGGGTGGCTTCCATTAGACGTCTGCCAACAGAACTGCCCCCAGGCAAGGTGCGCCTTGTCATGACTTTCTGTAATAAACAGAAAAAAAAACAAAAAAAGACGCCAGCGGCCTCGTGTGGGAAGGAAACAGAGTCAGAATCAAGATGTGTGATTGATTCCCACATTCGCCACCGTGTTTGACGAGTGGCGACGGGAGCAAATAGGCAGTTTGTACCAGGAGTCACATCAGGGCAGAGAAGCCCGTTAACGGGTGATTCCGCTCCCTAAATGAGAGTGACAGAAACGCGCACCCAAGGTCGGAGTCTCATCGGTTTTGCTGGTCTTCTCAGGCAGAAAACAGATGCGCCGCGCTTTGATATTTACATTTCCCATCATCCTTCGGCTTTGATATGCAGAATACCTGCTTTGCATGCTGGAATACATATTTAACTTGGGAAACTCTTTAGTGTGTGACGGCTCTAGAGCCTTTTTTTATGATCTTGAGTGAGAGGCTCCTGATAATTCTACAAATTTCATCTGTTTTTTTTTGTTTTTTTTTTTTTGTTTTGTTTTATTTTTTGCAGGGCTTCACCTCCAGGAAACTCCTGCAGCTCCAAGTATTGATAAGTGGAGACACCTCCAGACCCCTCTCCACCCCCATCCCCGATCCAAAATCTGTGGACCCTAAAGACTGAGCACAAAAAACAATGACCTAGCTTTCAAGCCTGCCCTAAATGAATTCACTCTTTCTAATTAATTTAAAGGCCATCACTATGGCTACATTTTACTGGCAGGACCGTCTGAGAAGACGGATCAGAAGGTGCCACATGCACGAGCAAGAGGCCACCGAACTGGCTGTCAGACAGATGGTTGTGATGTGTCAATCCTCGTCTCTAATAAAGCGGATCACAATTAAACAAGGGTGTGCGAAGGTCACCAGGGACGATACCTCTAAACCCATCAAGAGTTATCAAACCCAACTGCCACCGCCATTGAAATGAAATGTCATTTTAATTAAGTTTAATTGTGATTTTTGTAGGTTTGCTCTCTGCACATTTTGTTTAGTAGCATACTGTCTCATTGCAGTGGTACCAAGGCGGAAGCTGCTGTTGGATGGCAGATAACTCAAAATAGAACGACAACCAGTAAACAGACACCTGATTGCGACTGACCACTGAGCAGGGAACCGAGATCCAATTAGAACTAATGAACAATGAGAGAGTGATGCTTTTTAATTTAAGATCTAAGCTGTAAAATGACATGAGGGGGCTCACACGGGGTTTTGCAGGGCATGACATCATAATTCCATGCTGCCTGCGCATCAGTCAGGCGCAGTGGGCTAAAATCAGAGCAGCAGAGGCTGTACTAGCGTTGGGCAGGAGTCCGTTCTTCAGCCACCAGAGCCCCTTTGAGCCTGGCTTCAGCTCTCTGTGACAGACTAGATTGGACATCAGCAGGTAAACGGGAGCTGCAAAGTAAATGAGGCCCCATGATTCAACAGTAGGGAAAACAGCGCGGTGCTGATTGGCAGCCGTTCCCCAGGTGTGCTTTAAGACAGCGGCCATACGCTGCACGGCGCCGACAAACAGCGGCACAGATTAATAAAGAAACGGGGAAGCGGGGAGGGGGTCTGCTGGTCGTGGTCTTTGTAGTAGCTGGAACAAATGAGTCTGTCCTCTTCGCAGTCATTAGCTGAAGCGCTCTCAGAGAGGCGTTAAAACGGGTTTTTACAACACAAGAACATTCCAATTATGTGTTTTCCTGCTTTGCCATCAACCTGCCAATCATATATTCTAAGACTGTGAAATAAAACATAACAGGAAATCTGTTAAATGTAAAATTCGTATTCTTCTTGGTAACTAAATACAAACGATAAACCTTCTGCACACTAAAAATGCTGTAAAGTCCTTTTAACAACAAAATATAGGTATTCATGCCCTTAGCGTGACCCAACAGACACATCTATCTTAATTTACATTTTGTTCACAGATGTTTTGCGATGAAGATCGAACGCTGGCATTGTGACAATGCTGTTGTCGCTGTGATGTATCACTGACTCCCAGGTTCACGCTCCTGTCTGCTGGCTTTGCCAACAGTTGCATTGTAAATTGCAACATGTGGGTGTAGCGATACAATGAAATCAGTGGAAAAGTTAAGTATACGATGTTCAACATGTTGGACATAACAGGACAGCTAACAGGATAAATGATTGATGCTAACATCTCATTGCTTATTGAAGCTAATAACACTTGAATACTAAGAAAAATGCTGACATCTAAACTTCATTGTGCAAGGCTGAATCTCTGTGGCCTTGAATAAAGATTATAAGACCTGCAGTAATATCTTCTCTGTCACGCACACACACACACACACACACACACACACACACACACACATCAGTGCTTTACAAGGATGTGAGTATCTACATTAAATGTGGCATTTCCTTAGCCAGTACCAGCTCTCTTGGCAAGGGAACAAGCTGACGATGAGAGTCCTCTGATCTTGTCGCGTTCTATACACCTTTGGGAAGCGACACCCTCTCACCATCTTTGCAGCTTCTGTCTAAAGTTAGCTGCTAACTGCCACCACCTGTTTCTCAGTCTGATACTGATTCTGATCACAGGTCACCGTCTAAACTGGAAAATTAGTCAAGAAGAGCGATGACACGTTCAAGGTAAAAACTAAACACATTAGCGTGCGCTCATCTGTCTTTGCGCTGCTGTTCCCCATCTTGCACATTTGGAATAATGGTGCCAAAAAGCAATCCTGGAACTAATGAAGATCCGGCTTGCTGAGCCATCCTTAGACTGGAGGAAAGCAGCGTGCGTGAGCCCTGTCTATTGTTCACAAGGACAAACATTTAAGCTAACAAACCACACAATGGACGCAAACCATCAGATAATTCCAGATCAATGTGTTCTGTTGTCATCATGGAATAGAAGTTGGTTGCAAGAGTTGTATTGTGTGTGCGTGTGTGCGTGTGTGTGTGTGTGTGTGTGTGTGTGTGTGTGTGTGTGTGTGTGTGTGTGTGTGTGTGTGTGCATGATGCTGTGTGCGTGCGCGCGCGCAATCTTAAATAGCATCCGTGGATAGATATCTGTAGATGTTTTTAAAAAAGACCTTGTAGAGAAATGGTCAGAGTTTCAATGAGGAAGAGTAAAAATCTGTTCTCTACAGCTAAACACACACACACACACACACACACACACACACAGGTACAATCATTTTTGTGTAATAAACAAGAAAATTGATTACCACCTCTTGCTGATTGCAGACCCTCTTTCAAACTCAAAAGCGTTGCATCATTCCACCCTTCTCCAACTCCTCTGCTGACAAAAGTACAATCTATTTTTTACCCTCTGAGAAATAAAAAGCCTTGTGATGTAAAACATGAGGACGATGTGTCCTTTTTTTTTCTTCTTTTGCCCCCCTGCCTTCGACAAATTGAAATAGGAGAAAGTTTCAGGTTAACTGATTTGCAACAAGGGGCCATGTTTGAACACAATGTTATGCTTTTAGAAATACGTTTTTAGACAAATGAATAGTGTCATTTATCTACAGCTCCACATATTCCTTTTACATCCCACGACGACCAGCTATCTGAGTAATTAACCGCTGACTTTACTCTGCATTGATACGCACTCTTAATGGTGCAACTTGTACTAGCTGTGCATATTAAGCACCACAAAACCACTTAAAATTCACTGATTAGACCTGTTCAAGTATATCAGCACTTTTTAGGGAGCCGCCATCTTGACTCCCAGCGCTCATTACGCTTATCTGACATCTATCTCTTCTCGTCGCCCTCCAGTGTCTGCCCTTAACATTAACAGGGTTTTTTTTTTTTTTTGTGCGTTGGTGTGAGAGGTCAAGCGGTGTCAGGGAGAAAGAAAGAGAGGGAGAGAAAGTGAGACAGAGAGAAAACGTTGCTTTTTTTCCCTCGCTGACTATGTCAACAAGGAAAGTGCTTTTTCCAGGAAGCTCAGACAGATCCGAGCAGCGACTTCACAACTTTCCTCCAATTTCTGCTCTGCCTAACGAGCCCCTTTTCAGAATCCGTGCGGATTTTTTGACCTATGAAGTTCGAGACGGAAAAGGCTTAATAATGAACTTTATGTGGAATTATCGTTTAGAATCTTCAGGCAGAAAAGCGCTGTCTGTATAAACAGCGGTGATGAATCGGTAAGCTGCAGATATTTATCAGTTCAAGGACAGATGAGGTTCCAAATGGCTGAGAGAGAGAGAGAGAGAGAGAGAGAGAGAGAGAGAGAGAAATGACTGTTTACAGACTAACATTGAGGAGAAGGTGCAACAGCTTCACTGTAAGAACGAGGGAGGAAATTAAACCTTACAATACAATTCTGATAGTAAAACAATCTGCCACATGTTTGAACATTTGTCCAAATAAGCAGATAAATGTGAAGCATGAGGACCAAGGATGGACATGACCACCTGTTAGGACGCACGGGGTTAATGGGTATTTAAGTTTCCACAAACCCAAGTGAGATTGTAGGTGA
>CAAE01014625.1:267952-284049 GCA_000180735.1 Tetraodon nigroviridis | reverse complement strand
CTAGTAATGGGCGATGAGCTTCTGCCTGGTGGTTAGCGCCTCGGGACACTGGACACAGAAGCATGGGTGTCTACGGCCGCCCCAACCAAGCCAGCGCCGCCCCGCCCCCCCCCACACCCACCCGCTCCGTCATGGCCTCCTCAAACTTGTGGTTGAAGAGACACTTGTAGACGCGGCCCTCCCCGGCCAGGACCTGGAACGGAAGCAGAGCGCGTCAGGAGCCGGGCGGCCTCCCGGGCCAGCTGAGAACGCACGTTTTCACAGAAGCGCTCGCGGTCCTCGCGGCAGGAGAAGTAGAGGTGGCGGTCCAGGTGGAAGTCGTCTGAGGACAGCTCGGCCACCCTCATGATGGCCTTCTTGCACTCGTCTCTGATGACGTGCACGTCCGCCTGCTGCTCCGCCTCGCGGACCAAGCCCTTCTCCAGACAGGCGATGACCTCGCCCTGCGAGTGCACGTCCTGCACACCAACAGCACAGCTGCTCAGGGCTCCCGCCTGGGCTGGTCGGGAGCGCCTGGGCCCTGCGTGACCTCTGACCTTCTCCCCGGTGCTGATGCTGCCGCAGAGCAGAGCGTCGATGTCCTGGCGGCAGTGGTCCATGAAGCCGCAGATGAACCGGTAGTCGCTGAAGATGATGCTGGTCATCTTGGTGACGTACTTGCGGCACTCGTACTCGCTGATGTTGCCACGGTGATCCACCAGGCAGGACAGGAGGTAGCCCTTCCCCAGCTCCTCGGCAGCACACTCCTTAATCTGCACACGGGACAGAGGTGAGAGCGGGAAGCGGAGCTCCAGGAGGGTGCAGCCCAGCTGGGCGTGTCCCTCACCTCAGAGATGGTGGACCTGCAGACCTCCACGGCCGCAGACTCCACCTTTGGGTCGGTGGTCATGTTCAGCTTGTAGCTCCAGAGCAGCTGAAGGACACAAGATGGACGGGCGGATGAGGGCTCAGACACAGGTCAGGGGTCAGGGGTCAAGGGTCAGGGGCAGGGCCTAACCCAGAGGGTCAGATGACCAACACTGCCCTTCAGACGTGCCACAAACATGAGAAAAATGCCCTTCTACGACCTCAGAAACGACGAGTCGGGTTACTCACGTGGTTACATTCAGTGGTGATACTCACGTGATTCCTGAAAGAAGGAGAGAGCCGCAGCCTTAAACACACACACACACACACACTTACACACACACACACACACACACACACACACACACACACACACACACACACACACACACACACACACACAGGACCGAGAGCAGCGGACCAGAGGGTCCACGTGTCTGACAGAACCCGAGGAACCCAACAGAAGATGCTTCGTGTGTGCTCAGGTCTGCACCGTTGCAACCACCTGAGATCCCCAGAGGAGATCCCTGACCCGGAGGCTCCTTCCAGGACTCGACTCCACCTCAGCTTTGTGGGATTTAAGGTGACATTTCATGGCTAACCGACATTGTCCAAATGTTCCCCAGGACCTTCCAGCAGACCTTCAAGCCCACGCAGGGAAGCAGCGTGTTTGGGGTGGCCCCGCAGCCCCGCAGACACCAGTCTGGACCCGGGTAGAGGTTAGTGGAGGCAGCCGGGCCCGTCTGAGCCAGGAGAGACGTCAGCTAGCGTCAGCTAGCGTCTGCTAGGCTGCCTGTTAGCATCCACGGTTAGCATGTGGCTGCCGACCCCAGTTTCAAGAGCCAGAATAACAACTGAATAACTGTAACTGCCTCTATTGTTTACACGTACACACAAGTTTGTGTCATTTAGTGTTTAATTACCAGCGTTAATGTGTAATTTTAGAAGTTTCTCGCCATTTCTCAGTGTTAAACTAAAACATCTCAGGACCCAGGAGGCTAATTGTGAGTTTTTCGCCTTAATTCTGCACAAATGTAGTTTTAGTTAAATTGCATCTGTGCGTCCTGACTTTGTTAACATTTACAAAAGTAAAGACGTGCGCAGAGAAGCACGAAGCATAAATGCAACCGAACACATTTGGGCTCCAGCATCAAGCCGAACCGGGGACAGCTGGTGACAGGGCTAAAAGTGAATTCAATATAGCTCATCAAACAAGTAAAAGCACATTTGCATGTTCATCTGGACAAACGTTAATGAATATCAGCCTGTCATGTAGCGGGACCATCTTTCTGCTAGCATACAACGGCTAACGCTAGCCCAACACAGGCACACCCTACATTCCACCGGCCTCCGCAGACCTCTGGCCCGCTAATTCACCTCTTTCCTGTCTTGGAGACACTCCAGCACCGACAGGTTGTTGGTCCAGGAGTGTCTGGGACAAAGCCGGGAAACATCGTCCCTGCACACCGCCTCCTCAGACAGCTTCCAGCCGGTAAAGCGCCTCCGCGGCAGAGAGGCCGCAAGCCCGAGGTTCTTCTCGGCGGCTGCTGCCTTCCCCGGAGCTCGCCCCGCTCCTCCGGCTGGATTCTGTGGTTGGTCAGGTTCAGCAGCGAGCCTGGCGACAACGCCGTTTTCTCCTCGAATTAGATGCATAAAGGATAAGATGCAGATCAGGAGCAGCAGTAGAGGAACACGTATACAGTCCGCCATCTTTACGGAGCTGGACAGACTGCTGCTACATTCACGGACACTCGGAAATATATCCACCTGCCTCACCTCCCTAAGTTTGTTTTTTATTAAATGAAGCGGAAAACAAAAAACACCCTTTTTAACTCCATACGCATAGTTATGATATCCCCTGGTTATTTGTATTCGTAAAAGCGTCATTAAAGAAATTAAACGATGAATAAACACATTGATCTGCACCGAGTTCCTTTCGTAAGAATGGTGGAATCCGAGCCTGCTTCAAACGCACCATCAGCGTGAGTCAGCCGTCTTACCACCAGCGGCCGCCAGAGGGCGCGCCCGAGAAGGCGACGCTCATTTCCAGCTCGCTTCTCAGATCCACCTTTTCCCAGATTGGTGCTCGACTCAGGCCTCATCGTGCCTTTAGGAGAGGAAAGCTCACCCATGGTTTCCTTAAAAAATGAGCCAGAACCTTTATTAACTCTCCCCTGGCAGACAAACTAACAAATATACAAATGTACAACTTTCCGTATAAAGAAAGGAGGAAAAGAGACTTTGGGCACTTGGTGTTTTCCTCCAGGAGACAAAAAAGATGTCAGGAAACAAACAAATAAAATAAAGAACATAAAGCTGTTGGAATGAAAGAGGATCCAGAAGAATCCCAGAGGTGACCTTTTCCAAGGCTCGTCTCTCCAAACGTCCGGTAAACATGAATAAACATGAAGATCCGCAGCCTTTCTGGCTGCTCCTCTTCTCCTCCGCGCTCCGGCTGCTCACTCCCACCGGTACAGCTTCAGCATCTTCTCGGTGAGCGAGGCCAGGAAGTGCTCGCCGTTGACTGCAAAAGGACCGACGTCCAGCACGGGGAGGTCAGCCGGAAGCTTCTGGAGCAGAGAGCCGCTGCCCGCGTCCCACACCTGGAGGAGACAGGGGGAGGGCGCCAGAGGTCAGAGGTCAGGCTGGCCCTCAGCCAGCACCTAGGCGGACTGACCATGGTGGAGCTGGAGGCCTCGTCGCCAGCGCACACCAGCGTCCCGCTGCCGGCGGGGCTCCTGAAGACGGCGTTCTTGGTGAGCAGCTTGCAGGACGAGCCGGCAGCAAAGGTCTGCACGGGCGAGCAGGAGCAGCTGGGCGGCTGGGCCGAGTCCTGCAGGGGCGTCCGCGTCAGGGCCATCAGGACGCAGCGCAGCGCCGGGTTCGCGCGCCCTGCAACACGCGCACAGGACGTGAGGCCCGCCCCGGCCCCCGGGAGCCGCTCAGGAGCCTACCTGGCCTGTAGGTGACCAGGCAGTGGCGGCTCTCCGCCTCCACCTGGATGTCGATGCAGCCGCCGGCCTCCAGGGGCAGCACGTGGGGTCTGTAGGTGTCGCTCACCTGCTCCCAGAAACACGCCCCCTCCAGGGAGCCGGCGATCAGGCCGCCGCAGGGGAAGGCGCTGGACGCCGCGCGCGGGACATAACACAGGGACGCTACGGGACACCTGCAAGCACGCACAGCTGAGAGGAGAGGCGGCGCGCACGGGAGCCGGCGTGAGCGGGCTGCTACCTGGAGCGCAGCGGCTGCAGCTCGTGCACGTGCGTGCTGGTGTCCCTGGTGTCGTAGACGAGCACGGAGCCGTTGTTGAGCCCAGCGTAGACGTAGTTGCTGTTGTCCAACGACCAGCAGCAGCTCCAGACCGGCCGGCCAGCGTTGTAGGTCTGCACCACCGTGTTGGTCAGGAGACTGCAGCGCACGCGCGCGCGCACGCACGGACAGCCGGGCAGGCGGACAAGAACGGACGTTTATCCCAGAGCCACGGGCAGCAGCGGTGGGGCGTGCGCGCGTGCGTGCGTACCTGGTCAGTTTGACGGTGTTGTCCAGGGCAGCAGACAGCAGCAGGCTGTCCTGCTGCCCGTTGAAGGACAGTCCTCGGATCTGCTTGCTGTGGACGGGGACGTACTGGCTGGCCTTCATGCTCACCACGCTCACCTTCTTGATGCCGAATCCTGGAACCAGAAGCGGACGAGGTCAGGAGCGTGCACAAGGCCGCGGGCGGAGGGGAGGAGCGTGCACGAGGCCGCGGGCGGAGGGGAGGAGCGTGCACGAGGCCGCGGGCGGAGGGGAGGAGCGTGCACGAGGCCGCGGGCGGAGGAGCGTGCACGAGGCCGCGGGCGGAGGAGCGTGCACGAGGCCGCGGGCGGAGGGGGGCTGACCTGGGAGCAGCGTGCTGTGAGGAGACGGCTGAGAGGCCAGCAGGCAGCTGAGCGGCTCGCAGTAGGCCAGGACCCGACACCCTCCGCCCTGGGACACCAGCACCGCCTTGGAGAAGCTGTACTGGGCCGTCCTGGACCCGTCCAACCTCTGAGACACGCCGAGGACGAGGGACGACGGCGAGGAAAAGGAGGAGGCTGGAGAAGAGGAGGGGAGAGAGCCTCTGCCTGCTATCAGAGCCTTCAGCTCCTGCTCGGCACACGCACGCACACGCACACGCACACGCACAAAGTCTATAAAATCCAGTTGATTCTAGAGGGTTAGAGACCTTCTGAGGTGGATCTGCTCGTGTGTGCGTGTGTGTGTGTGTGTGTGTGTGCGTGTGTGTGTGTGTGCGCCTCACCTGCAGCTCCTCTTGAGCCCGTCCATACTTGTTGGCGACAACCTGCAGCTTCAGCTTGTACTGGGCTGACTCCAGCTCAGCCTTCCTCCTCAGGGACTGCTCCTGCTCCAGGGACCTGAGGAGACCAGGGTTAGGAACCAGGAACCAGGAACCAGGAACCAGGAACCAGGGGGTCTGCTCCTCACTCACTTCTTCAGGCTCTCCTGCTCGGTGTTGTCCAGGGCCTTTAGCTTGGGCGCGTACAGCAGGACGATGTCCGAACGCTTGGCTTTCTTGTTGCACTACGGAGACGGGGACGGGGGCGGGGACGGGGACAGAGCGGTCATCCTGGGGAGTCTCCAGGGCCAGGCCGGGGCTGTGTGACCTGCTGACCTGTGGACACTTGCCGGCGGCGCCCTGGGCCTTCAGCCAACGCTGGATGCAGGTGAAGCCGAACAGGTGTCCGCAGCGGAGCGCAGACAGGCGGTGCTCGCCCGCCGCCGTCCAGGCTTCAAAGCAAATGGTGCAGGAGTCGCCCTCGCCCTCCTCGCCGCAGGGGGGCGGGGCCGGAGCACAGGCGGTAGGAAGGGGCTGCGGCGCAGAGAAGCTCAGGTTAAGGCGGTCCGCCGGTCACCCGAGCGGTCCGGCGGACCCACCTGAGGAAGCGGATCCGGCGCCGGGGTCCCGTCAGCTGATCGGGAGTCTGTGAACACAGAGGAGGGGTCAGGCTCCGCCCTGCGGGGGCGCCCTCCACGCTGCTCGCCCTCACCGCTGGGCGGAGCCTCCTGCGGCGGCTCCTCCACCTCTCGGTCTGCGGGGCCTTCGGCACCGCCGGCGTCCTCTTCCTCGGAATCACTGACCTCCGTGGTGCTGCCAGACTCGGGCCGGCCCGCCCCGGCAGCCGGGGCGCGGAGCAGGAAGTCTGGGAAGCCTGTAGAGGGCGCTGCCGTCTGGCTGGGGTAGTGCACCCTTAGGCCCTGTCTGGGACAACACGCAGGACACGTGAAGGTGCGGCTCCACCCACAAGCAGCTCCTCCTCCTCCTCCCCGGCCTCCTGGTACCTGACTCTCCTCCGGAGGGGAGGCCCCTGCGTGGCCGGAGCGGCGGCGGCGCTGCTGGCGGCTCGCTGGCTGAAGGCCCAGGTGCTGGGAAGTCTGGGAGCAGCTCCAGCAGTCTGTCCTCCGTCGTCCTCGTCCTCCTCCACCTCTGTGCTGCTGCCCGAGTCTGAGATGACGGAGGGGGCATCTCCAGGTGGGGCCCCCAGGCCTGGCGGGGAGTCCACCTCCATGGCTTCCATCTGCTCCCGCCGCGCTTCCAATGACCTTTCCTAAGAGGAAAGAGAACGCCGTGTGCTCACACATGTGGGGGACAACCATCCCAGTCTGAAGCCTTTCACACACGTGGGGTATTCACGCATGTTCACGTGCGCGCCCCTCTGGTCTCCTCTGGGAACAGACTCAGCACAAAGGAGCCGGAGGAGGAGCGGAGGTCTGCTGTGAGCTCCCTCATCGGCTCCGAAGAACAACCAGCTTCCGTCCTGCACCCAAACACCTGGACTAGCTGGACCCGGGTTTCACGGGCTCATTCATCCATCCATCCGGGCTCATCCATCCATCCATCCGGGCTCATTGGTCTCTCCTCCTGTTTTCTGCAGCTCGGATCTCACACGTGCTACTTGGCTAGTTGGTTAGTTAGCTAGTTGGTTAGTTAGCTAGTTGGTTAGTTAGCGCTTGGTCTTCGAAAGCCAAACATGCATCGACCTGTTCCCGTGTTGATCCACTGGGGGATCCAGGGGGGATCCAGGGGGGATCCAGGGGGATCGGCGGCGCTTCTCCCGGCAGCCGCGGGGGGGGGGCCGCTCCTCGGCTACTTGTTGAACTCGACACCGAGGCGTCAGAGGCCCTCCAGGAAAATAAAATACAGCCCCTGCTCACCTCCATTTCTGCCGTCTGAATCCAGTTCTGATCTAATTACTTTTGATTTGTTTTGAATGCAGCCAGTTTTATGGAGAATTGGATGAAATGAAAGACATGTTTGATGCGCTGCCAACTACAGTAAGATTCCGAGCTAAATGTAGCTAGCCTGTCGGGCTAATGCTGCCGATCCTGCAGATCCCGACGTGAGTTCTGATGTGGGGAGGCTGAAGAGCAGCACCGGACCGAGGGTCCTCTTCCATCTGGCTACTAGAAAGTTACCAGACCCGGCCCGGTTCGGGTAGCAGCGGCGGTGAAATACATACCTGTACGGGGCTAAAGACTTAACAACTGCCGCTCCAACCGCTCCGCAGAACCGCGCTGGGAGGCAGCATGACTCCAAATCCGCCGAGCACACTGGACCGGTTCTTTCTGGTGACGTCGGTTCGTTCGGGACCGTTTCAGTGTTGGACCCGTCAGGACGGAGGTTACCGGTCAAAACTCCCGGCGCCACTTCTCTGCGCCCCGCCCCCCCGGCGCTGACGTCACCGCAAAGCTCGTAAAGTGTCGCGATGCTCCGCAAGTCAAAGTTTATCAAAGCGGACGGACGCGACACTTGAATCTCTCACACACACACACACACACACGCACGCACGCACGCGCGCACGCACACGCGCGCGCACGACAAGAGTGAAGTCTGGCAGGAGAGTTGTACAAGTGTGTGTTTACAGTAGTTCTGACTGTTGTTCTTGTTGGCTGTTTCACACGTTTGCATCAAATATATTTGAGGAGGGAAAAAGGAAAAACGTTTATCATTACAGACGTGTTCAAAGGTTCCACCTAAACAGCCAGGACCAGGACCAGGACCAGGACCAGGACCAGGATTGGGACCAGGAACAGGACCAGGAGCTGCAGCTGCCGTCCTGGACCTGCAGAGCACCTGGGATGAAGGTCATGGCTGCTCCTCCAGCTGGTTCACCACAGTGCGAAGTTTATCCAGCAGCTCTGTCAGAGGCCACAAACCAGTCAGCCGGCCGGGTGCACAAGCCCAGAACCTGAAGAACCTGATGAGTTCCCACACCTTCAGCAGACGGTCTGTGGAAGCTGTCGTAGGCCCGGCAGGCATCCACCAGGGTCCTTAGAGCTGCTGGACAGTCAGCAGGGAGCGGCTCTCTAAACCTCTCTACACACACCCTCTGCTGGATCTGCTCAGGGCTCCAGCCTGGAACACACAACAGGTGGGGCCGTGTTTCAGGTTGGCTTGAGCCGGACCCTGCTCAGGTTCTCCTGCTCAGGTTCTCCTGTCCAGGTGCTCCTGCCCAGGTGCTCCTGTCCAGGTGCTCCTGCCCAGGTTCTCCTGCGGACCGTGCGGCGGTGGTGGAAACCCACCTTCAAACGGCTTCTTGCGGGTCATGATTTCCCACAGGACGATTCCAAAGCTGAGAGAGAGGTTTTGGAATTTGGGTTAAAGACGAGGCTGAACGTGGGGGCTCAGGTGGGAGTGGGCGGGGCCGTTGCCACGGGGACGGGCTCACCTGTAGACCTCACACTCTTTGCTGTATGGATGGTGGATGTTGGCGAGCAGCTGCGGCGGCAGGTAGTGCAGCGACCTGGCCTCCTGGTTCTTGGCGGACTTCCTCAGCGAGCTCTCGGTTTGGGCCAACTCGAAGCCGCCCAGCTGGGAGAGACACGCCCACCAGGTCAGCCACGCCCTCCCCCTCTCCCAGCATGCACTGCTTCCCCACCTTGACCGTGTAGCCTTTGGACACCAGGAACTTGTGGCTGTTGATGCATCCGTGAACTTTGGGCTTTTCTTCGGTCTGATGCAGCCTAGAGAGGACACACCTTCGTCGTCATCATCATCCTCGTGGTTGTCGTCCTGTGGCAGACGGGACGCCAGGACAGCGCGGTCTCGGCTCAGTGACTCCGCCCCCTCCCGGCTGACGCCCACTGACCGGTAGAGGCCTTGAGCTGCATCCAGACTCATGCTGGCCCTCCTGGTCCAGGACAGTCTGCAGTCCGAGTCCAGGACCTGGCGGAGGCTGCCCTTCTCGCAGTACTCCATGACGATGAGGAAGTGTGGGCGGGGTCCTGCGGGCGGTCACACGGTCACCTGTGTGGCCGGGCTGCTGGGACTGCTGGAACTCACCGTCCTCGTCCTGGATGCAGATGCCAAAGACTCTCTGGATGTTGGGCGACTCGAACCTCCTCATGGTTTCCACCTCCTTGGTGAAGACCTCCCGCACCTCTCTGAGAAGCAAGGTCAAAGGTCGGCGTCCCCAAGCTGCAGCTGCCCGGGGACCAGCGAGCGTCTTCCCGGCTTACCTGGGGCTGGCGTGCACCTGCCCAGTGTATCTCTTGATGGCCACCTGGAAGCCGTTGTACTCTCCTCTGTAGACCTCGGAGGTCCTGCTCCTCACGAAGGGCTCTTTGGGCTGCTGGAACTTCAGCTCTTCGGCTTTGATCATGCGGGTGACCTGGACCTCGTCCGATGGCTTCTTCCCTGCAAACGTGCGTCAGCGAAGGTCACCAAACAAGGTCAGCCCCAGGTGTGACCTGTGGAGAGCTGAAGGTCAGCGTCCACTCACAGGCGTCCACCACCGTCTCCACGCTGGCCTTCAGCTCCTGGAGGTCTCTCATCATGGCGTCCATTTTCTCCTGCTGTTGCTTCACGTGCTGGAAAAGAACTGAGGAACGAGCAGCCAATCAGCAGTGAGATCCGTGAGACGGGACAGAAGTGATGAGGAGGAGCCATCTGGAGGTCCGGACGGTGGAGCTTTCTGCACCATCTGGACCAGACGGAGCTGAGGGGGGACCCACGTGTCTCCATCTCGGTGATGTCCTCCCGTCGGTCGTCCTCGTCCTCTCTGTGTCTGCAGCTGAGCTCAAACACCTTGGACAGCAGGTTTCCCTGCTGCAGCTGCTCCGCCCCCGCCAGCGCCTGGAAGGCGTCGTTCAGGCGCTCGTTGACGCCGCTGAACTCGTCTCCGTGGCTCCTGGAGCTCAGGACGCGCTCCACCCAGCTGGACAAGGTGTACTTCTGGATCAGCTGCTGGGCTGAGCTCAGCGTGATGCTCAGTTCCCTCAGGGCTTGTTCCACATCAGCGGAGCTCCCTCCAGCCTCCCTGCTCCTGTAGGACCTCAGCAGCTTCTCCAGGGCTCTGACCCTGTCCGCAACGCGCCGGCAGCGCTTCTTGTTGGCCTTCACCTTCTCCACCAAGGTGTAGATCTGTGAGGCGAGCGAGAGGACGTGACCGATGGAGTCCATCGCCTGCAGAGATCAGAGGAGCAGCGTGAAGGTTCCGTGTTCCTGCTGCCTCAGGGTCCAAGGAGGATCCACCGGAACCAGCGGCAGCCGGAGCTCGTAACTCCTGCTGCCTGCTCAGGCTGAGCCGCGCCCCTAGACAAGACCACGCCCCCAGCCATGGCCACGCCCTCTGATAATTTCAAGGCGCTTTGTCACCACATGGGCGGTTTCTGAAGCTCCTCCGGAACGTTCAGATCTTTACAACTTGAGTCTGCATTCATGACTCACAGAGGAATACACACACACACACACACACACACACACACACACACACCTACCTGGCGCTGGAGCGGCTCCTCAGGCGTCGTCTCTGAGGCTGGAGGCTCCTCTCTGCTCCCAACTTCCTCCTTCTGTCAGGAGGTGAAGCTCCTGCCCCACCCATGGGCGGAGCCACAACGACCGCAACCAAAACGGAAGTTGAACATGAGGAAGTGAAGAGACGCTTTCGTTTTTTATTAAAGGGAAAAGGCCCCGACAAGAGAATTCTTTCCTTTTCCTTCTATTTTCCCGTTTTCCCGGTGAAGGCCTGACCCTGAAGGCACCGTCAGCAGCGGGGCCTCCCGTCCTCGCCGCTCAGCCTGGTGACGAAGAGCCGTTTGAGGAAGAGGAGCTGCAGGTAGCCCGAGGTGACGATGAGGAGGCTGAGGGCCGTCGACCACCAGCTGATGTACTGGGAGTTGGACAGCAGCAGGAAGTGGTCGGCGCTCTTCCTCATGCGGCCGAAGCTGTAGTGGCGGAACATGTGGAAGACGTGGACCTCCACACGGTGGGTGGAGCTCTGCAAGGCAGGAGTCATCCTCAGCGCCGCCCTTCATCAGCGCCACCTGGGCTGGGGCTCACCTGGATGATGCTCAGCGTGCTGTTCAGCGCTCTGCTGGCTTCCTCCTTCTTCTTCTGGTCTTCCTCTTTCAGGTGGGCGGAGTCCTGGGAGCCCTCGTAGTAAACGCCGAAGCTGAGGAAGACCTGCATGCTGCCAAAGTGGTTGTGGAAGTTGCTGCAACACATCTGGTAGAAACCTGCAGGCAGCAGTCAGTAAAAGACAGTCAGCCAGAGGGCCCAGGCTGGCTTCCAGGGCTCAGGGCTCAAGATCTGGGGTCCTACTGAACACCTGTTTCCTGGGGCCTGGAAGCTGGAATCTGACCTCTGGAATCATCGACGGTGGAACAGGAGGAGCCCGCTGGGAGCGTTGACGCTGACGGACAGGTGTCGGTCCAGGCCCACGCCCGTCACCCACTGGACCTGCACACCAGCACCTCCGTTAGCGCCGCTCCGGAGGTCACCGGCACCTCCGGAGGTCACCGGCACACGATCATCTGGATCAGACCTGGGCAACATATGGCCCCTGGGCCACATATGGCCCTTTGATTGACTCCAAGTGGTCGACGTAAGAATGGCTGGAACTGACAAAATAAAGGGTTTTTTTTTTTAAATTGTGCAGCTGCTTTTATTCACGTGCTCAATGACGGGACAGCAACAGGTGCACGTGATTGGCTCGTGGTTGCATGATGAGTTAAAAAGGTCCGCTCATGCTAATAAAAAAGGTGGATCTGAGGCGGAGCTTTCAGCACAAGGGTTAGCGTTGGGTTGGGATTAGCGTTGGGTTAGGGTTAGCGTTGGGTTGGGGTTAGCGTTGGGTTAGGGTTAGCGTTGGGTTGGGGTTAGCGTTGGGTTGGGGTTAGCGTTGGGTTGGGGTTAGCGTTGGGTTGGGGCTGTTGGAGCCTCTCCTCACCATGAAGTTCAGGTAGAAGGTCTCCCCCTGGTGAGCAAAGTGCCAGAAACATTCCAGAGCTTCGGCCCGGAGAACCACAGAGAAGTCGTACTGGTCGGCGCCCCAGAACAGCTGCTGGTCAGAGATGTCGGGGTGGGGCGGGGTCCGGGGCCCGGCCAGAACCCCAGGACAGAAGGACAGGAGGAGCAGGTAGCAGGACGCCCAGGAGCACATGTCTGCAGGAGGGCAGCTGCCGCTTGTTAGCTGCCGTTAGCCGCTGGCTGGCGAGCAGATGAATGATTAACCCACACCGATGGGAGCCGACGCAGATGCTAGCGGAAACACGCTGAAACAACCACGCTAACGGACTGGGAAACAGGCCAGAACACGCTAAAACCAACTACACTCACTAAAAGTCACTGAAACTGGCTAAAACAAGCTAAAACAGGATAAACACGCTGAGACGGGCTTCAGCGGTCCAGTCAGGACCGACGAGCCAGAAGAGCCC
Source organism: Tetraodon nigroviridis (assembly GCA_000180735.1). Lineage (NCBI taxonomy): Eukaryota > Metazoa > Chordata > Actinopteri > Tetraodontiformes > Tetraodontidae > Tetraodon > Tetraodon nigroviridis. The sequence goes on along the minus strand of CAAE01014625.1, from coordinate 271,509 downwards.
AGAGAAAGCTGAGAGCCAATCAGAAAGCAGTTTATTGGTGGGGGGGGGGCAATCAGACACCAAACGGCTGATCGGGTCCACCTGGGGGGGGGCGGAGTCATAGCGATATTCAGGCGTAACATTGGTTTAAACATCAAAGCTTCCCTTTTTCTCTCAGGACAATGGAGGAAGAGGAGGGTGGAGACATCAAAGCTGCTTTCTGTCTCCTCCACCCAGCCGTCCAGCATAAAAGCAGATAAAAGCACGGAGGAGCAGGCGCACTCCAGCCCGCCTCCTCAGGACGCACTTTGGTCACATGACAGGGCGTGAGTGAGGGGGAGGTGCAGCAGACGATGACGTCATAAACGGCGTCCAACCTGTCCACGTGACCTCAGCTGCAGCGTCCTGGCGTTTGGCCTTCGTCGCTCTGAGCGGTGGGGAGGCGGGGCTTCAGGTCTCCGTTGCGTTCCAAAGGTGCCCCCTGGACACAGAGGGGGCGGATAGAGTCAGGTCGTGTGACTGATCAGCTGACACGGGAACAGCATGCGGGGTGGGCGTGGCCTCAGGGGCTGACGGAGGAGCGCCCGGCCCTCCGGTTGGGCCCGCGGGTCCTTCTGTGGGCTCCAGCGTGTGGCAGCGACCCAGGGGACGGCCTCTGGCGCGGCGCCCGACGTCCACACCCACATCTACGGTGCCCGCCCTGGCCAGCCTCCGGCGGTCCGGTTTCACCTGCACGGGACGGTGGACAGGACACCTGCAGGGGGCGGAGTCTGCTAATGGGAGGGGCCTGTTGAGCACGTACCTGCGGCAGCGTTGGAGACCTGGAGGGAGAACTGGAGGAACCCGTCTTCATGGGTGGAGCTCTGAGGACATCAAAGAACGTTCACGCTGGGTTTGGGCTGAGTGTGCAGTGACTGGTGGATACCTGACGGTGGGCGGGGCCAGCTTCTGTCTCCTGCTGTTGGCCTGGACGAAGCAATGAGCTGCAACCAAGGGAGAAGATGTTAGCAGGTGTGGGCGTGTCCAGGTGGGGACGCCTCAGTAAGCTTGAGTCTGATTGGCTGGTCAGATGGTCAGGTGGTTACCCAGAGCTCCCCTGGGCACCGACAGCAGCTTGATGGGCTCGTCCTCCGGAGACACACCTGAGGCCTTCTGCAGAGCTCTGAGGATCTCTGTGTTCTGCACACACCCGCACGCACACACACAGACACACACACACAAACACTCCATCAGCTGACCTGGGCTCAGAACCTCCGTCCTCCAGCTCTGCTCCACCCACCTTCCCGCCCATCTCATAGGCACAGTCCAGCGGCGTGCGCTGCTTCCTGTTCTTCAGGCTGGCAGAAGCTTTGCCCCTCAGCAGCAGCTCCACCAGCGCCAGGTGACCACGCCGCACCGCCTCGTGAAGAGCCGCGTTGCCCTGGAGGTTAGCCACGTTCACCTGCGCATCACTCTGACACACACAGATGCACATAAACAAATATTGGGGAAAATGTGCATTCTGGTAGTATGTGTGTGTGTGTGTGTGTGTGTGTAGTGTGTGTGTGTGTGTGTGTGTACCACCCAGCAGTATGGTGGCTGTCTCCAGATTTCCACACAAACAGGCGAATGAAATAGAGGTGTGTTTCCAAAATGATCCTTACTTGTATTAGCTTAGCTTACACACAAACAGAAGTCTGACAACCTAAAAACACACAAACACACACACACACACACACAGAAGTGATCCTTGGGTGATCTGGTAATCCTGTGGTAGTTGGAATGCTTCTTGGTGAACTGGGGTGTGTGTGTGTGTGTGTTAATGTGTGTGCATGCATGCGTGTGTGTGTGTGTGCTCGTGCTCACACACCTGCACGTGGCTGTTCTGGCTGGCCAGGTGCAGCGGCGTGGCGCTGTGGTTGGTGCGAGCGTTGATGGCGGCGCCGTGGCGGAGCAGCAACCTAACCAGCAGAGAGTGACCATGGAGGGCGGCCACGTGGAGGGGCGTGAAGCCGTGCACGTTACAGCTGTTCACGCCCAGGACCCCAGCCTGCAGGACAGACGTCTGCACACACACACACACGCACACACAGTCAGGTCAGGCTGGCGCTCTGATGCTCCTCAGGCTCCTCCCACCTTCTGGGCGGGGCTGCAGCTGGGACACTGGCAGAGAGGATGACAGAGGCGAGTCTGGGGCTGCTGCTCCTCATCCTCCTCCTCCTCATCTGTCCACTCCAGAAGGAATCGCACCTACACACACACACACACACACACACACACACACACACACACACGCAGCGTTAGGGGCGAACAGATGAAAACATGTGACTGCTTGCGGTTTCCTCTCACCATCTCCACGTCAGCATCAGCTACAGCTCGCAGCAGCTTCTCCACCTTCAGTCACGGAGACTCGTCATTAGTTGTCATGGAAACTGGCAGCGTCGCCGCCCTGCTCCTTCCCTCCCAGCGGCTCCCTGCTTACCTCCCTGTGTCGGACCCGTTCCCCCTCCGGTTGGACCTGGGAGCCCAGAGAGGAGGTGCTGGAGACGGAGGAGCGCCGGCTGCTGTGGTCTGAGGTCTGAGGGGAGGAGCTGACACAGCGTACACACACACGCACGCGGACACACACACACACACACACACACACACACACACACACACACACACACACACACGCCGGAGAGCCAGGTCAGGTATTGAGTTACGAGTCAGGGTGACTTTAAACCCATCAGAGCAGAGACTCTGGGAAGGTGTGTGTGTGTGTGTGTGCGTGTGTGTGTGTGTGTGCGTGTGTGTGTGTGCGTGTGCGCGCGCGCGTGCAGACTCACCGTAAATCCAGAGCGGGTGTGCTGACGACCATTCTGGTTGGACTGTAACAGCATAAGAATCTAGGAGAAGAGGAGCGTAAATAGGTCACCATGGCAACCGGTGAGGAGCGTCTGACTGCTACTGCTGATGAGTGTGTGTGTGTTTGTGTGTTTCTGCGCTCTGACAGCCAGGCGGTGGAGCGGCAGGGCGCTCCCGTGACTCCGGGCTGACCTTGGCGTTGAGGGCACACTGCAGCGGCGAGGCCCTGCTCCTGTTCAGCAGGTGGGCGTCGGCTCCGTTCTCCAGCAGCACCTGGATGATGCCCTCGTAGCCCCAGCGAGCCGCCAGGTGCAGCGCCGCATCACCTTTATCGTTCTGCAGGTCCAGGTGACACGTCTGCATGTCGTAGTACACCAGCGCCTTCACACACTGACACACACGGAGGCTCGTTACCATCGCTATGGCAACCACACGCCTGAGCAGGCACGGAGAAGGCAGAAGCACCACTCACGTCCTCGTGGCCGTAGGTGCACGCCAGCAGCAGCGGCGTGTTGCCGTTGTTGTCCTGAGACGTCCGTGTTGGCCTGGTAGTGCAGCAGGAGGAGCTGCAGACAAAGCACCGTTGATAGCTGTGTGTGTGTGCGTGTGTGTGTGTGTCCGTGTGTGTGTGTGCCCCCCCCCTCCCCGTCCCCCCCCGACCGATATTCCCCCTTCCGTCGCCTCCCCTACTTCTCACCCTCCCCCGCTACCTCCTTTCCCCCCCCCCCCCCCCCCCTCCTTTCCCCTTATTT